>JAJIBD010010841.1:0-55788 GCA_021461705.1 Cryptotis parvus | reverse complement strand
GATGGTTTCCATGAGCATTATCATTCCACCGTTTTACTGGATGCAAATCTAGGCCAGGTGAATCCACATGCCACGTCATGGCTACTGAAATGGCAGGAGCCAGACTGGGACCCAGGCAGCCTTTCCCCCAGTCCCTGGCCCTCATGTGCTTGCAGAATGAATACATTTACATGTGCTAACTTGATGCATTCATGATTGTGAACCAAGTGCCCCCAATGCAACTGTAAGTTTAGTTGCATATACTTTAAGACACTCTTTAAAATACATTGTCGGGAGCGCCGCGGGGTCCCTGACAGTGCCGGGAAGCAAGTTCCCTTCTACCTCTGAAGCTGTTGCAGGACTCCTAAGGGCCGCTGCATCTGCTCTGGATTGCCTCCCGCAAATCACTCCGTAGATAAGGAGGTAGTCTAAATGTGGCAGTTTATCCGACCATGTATGCTGTACTAGCTGGTATAAATATTCTCCCATGCTATCACAATCATCGTGGGACTAGCTAGATCTTACCAGCATATTAGCTTGGCCACGTAGGACACCTAAGTAATTAGACCAGAGAGAAATGCTGTTTGCTTCCAAGCAAACAAGCATGGCTCCCTGATATACTCAAAGGCAACTAAAATATAAAACTACATTGAAGTAGAGGAGACTTGTGAAGGCTTGGAGAAATATTTAACTGGCATTGGTGTTGGTCAAGGGACATGCCATCTCAGAAACCCCCTTCTCTACACTACAAAAGCATTCCTAAGCAGATTTCGGCTCAAAACATTAGCACAGTAAAGGCCCTAGGTGAGGTGCAGGGAGGGATTACCTAAGGGCATTGGACCCTCCCCTGCTTTCCATAACAGTGGGAGGAAGGTCTGAGTTACAGGGATATAAACTAGCCGGTTCCCGCTCTCGCTCCCTTCTTCTTCCTTGTGGGATCTCGCCTCCTTGTGAGCGCTCATCCCCCTTGGAAGCTTTTACATGTGTTGGTCGCCATCTTGGCCTACACGTGGCTGGGGTTCTAGCCTGGAATCCTAAGCATCGGGTTTTTTCCTTTTGCTGATTTGTATGCCCTGAACCTGTGATAAGTAAAGCCTTTTAAAAACTGCATCGGATTCCTGAGTTTTCATCCGTTCCTCGCCAGCTTCGGAGGTAGAAGGGAACTCGCTTCCCGGCACTGTCGGGGACCCGACGGATCGCCCCGACATGGAAGCCAGCAGGGAATGGATGAAGACTCAGGAATCAGATGCAGTTTTAAAAGGCTTTACTTATCATAGGTTCAGGCATACAAATCAGCAATCGGAAAACCAGATGCTTAGGATTCCCGCCTAGAACCCCAGCCACCTGTGGGCCAAGATGGCGGCCACCACGTGTTAAGGCCCTGTAGAGAGGAGACAAAGACAAGACTCCCAAGAAGAGTGCAAACCGAGAGAGAGAGAGAGAGAGAGAGAGAGAGAGAGAGAGAGAGAGAGAAGAGAGAACGCTGCAGTGCACACACTGCACGCCACACACACACACACACACACACAAGAGCTGGTTTTATACCCCTGCAACTCAGACCTCCCACTATTATGGGAAGCAGGAAGGGTCAAATGCCCTTAGGTAATTTTTCCCAGCACCTCACCTAGGCCCTATTATATGCTAATGTTTTGAACCAAGATCTGCCTGGAAATGCCTTTATAGGGTAGAGAAGGGGTTTCTGAGATGGCATGTCTCTGTACCAAAGACTAATACTATCACTATCTTCCCGTTAATCATTTATTTGCTAGAGCAGGCACCAGTAATATCTCCATATGTCCCGTCTCATGCTAGTAGAACCTAAAGCCATCCGCCCGCTCCAGGAACTTAAAGAGCCTCAGACAATTATATTAGGTCACGGGAATGACTAATATAAATGTTACTGGTATTTGGCATATCAAATACTACACGAGCAGCTTGCCAGGCTTGCCGTACGGGTGGCATACTGTTGTAGTCACCTCTAAATAAAGCATTTATTGATAAACCACTGGCTGCTAGCGGCAGCGCGAGCGCGGGCTGTGATAGTCTGGTCTGCTGGGTGGAGTTGTGACGAGAAGGAAGTCCGGATGTGGAAAATGGCGGGCCCCATGGAGTGGGGAGGGTGGTCTGGCTTGTTGTGAGGCTCAGCTGGGGTGGCAGGCCAGGGCTAGAACCTGCAATGCCTCCCAGGCGCCTCACGAGCAGCTGGGCACAGGGAGAGCAAGTAGCAGCTCTGCCCCATGTCTGAGAGTCTCTGGTTCAGCATACCTGGGCAGGATTAAGACTAATACTAATGCCAGTTAAATATTTCTCCAAGCCTTCACAAGAGTCTCCTCTACTTCACGGTAGTTTTGTATTTTAGTTGCCTTTGAGTTATCAGGGAGCCATGCTTGCTTGCTTGGAAGCAAACAGCATTTCTCTCTGGTCTAATTACTTAGAGATCCATCGTGGCCAGGCAAATATGCTGGTAAGATCTAGCTAGTCCCACGATGATTGTGGTAGCATGAGAGAATATTTATACCAGCCAGTACAGAATACATGGTCAGATAAGACTGCCACATTTAGACTACCCCCCTATCTACGAAGTGACCTGCAGGAGGCAATCCAGGGCAGATGCAGAGGTTCTTAGAGGAGTCCTGCAATAATACATGACTACTTTTGCTGTAGCAGGCATCAGCATTCTGAGATAAGGTGCCTGGGAGGAAAAGCAGATACCTTTCATCTTTTCCTCGCAGCTATGTGTACCGTCAGCCAAGGAGGAGCTGTATTGCTGCTAGAGAAAGTGTGTCCAGAGCTCAACAGAGTCTCCTGGGAAACTGGGCAAGGGCCTGGGAAGGGATTAGATAACAAACTAGATCAAGTGCGCATTGTAGATGATCAGCACCGGCCCTAGGGGGAAGCCAATTATCAGCACCGACCCAAGGGGGAAACCAAAAGTCACTCTTGCTTTCAGCAAGCGGAGACAGCGTAGGTCCCCAGAGGTCCCAGGCAGCCAGGGCTCTACCAGGAGTGCTGGAGTCACGTTGGCTCAGCGCCACCGAGGGGAACCCCACCCCCAGCCGTCTTCCTATGTATGCCTCCATCTTTGCAAGTGGCGGCCATCTGGGGGTCAGTTACCCTGGAAATGAGGCCCAGAGGAATTGACACGCATGAGGTCACATTTTCACCAGCGTGCACCGTGGCCCAGCACTCCGGGAGCCCACTTCTGATTCGCACCCCAGCACCCCAGTTGGCTAGTGCAGGGGGGAGGGGTGAGGCCCCGCACTCCCCGGTTCCTTAAAAGTTTCACCCGAGGCTCTCCAGATGCGCCCTATGAGCACGAGCCATCGCTGAGGTCCTCCAGGAGCCTTTCGCCAACCTACCGGGACCACCCTCCTTTAAAAACTAACAAGAAACAGCGTTTCAGGCCCGGGGTGCCCGACAGCTTGGAGAAAGGGCTGCAGGCACCTCGAGGGAAGGCGGAGCTCAGTGGCCCCGCTGGGGCGCAGGGGCGGAGCCTCGGGCTGGGGGCGCGGCCAGCGGAGCCCCAGTGGCCGGCGCGGGGCGGAGGCGACGGAGGAAGGGGCGGGGGCTGTGGCCGAGCTGCAGGAAGAGGCCGGTGGGGTGTTGTGGCCTCAGAGAGGCGATGAGCTCGGCGACGGGTAAGCGGGGCGACGCGGGGGCCTCCCGAGCTCTTCGCTGCAGGGAACCCCGCAGGGACGTGGGGAGGGCCCGGGCAGCGGGTAAGTGGCCGCCGCGCTGGGCGTGTCTGGCCGCTTTGTGCCTCGGGCGCAGGTTCCGGGGCTACTACCTGTGCCGTCCCAGGAGAGAGGGGACGCTGCGGAGTACGCTGGCCGCTCGGGGTTGGCTCGGGTTTGGTTTTGCTCACTTACACGCGCCAGCAAGAGTCGGGGTCGCTGCGCTGGAACGCCGAGATAAAGCCGGCCTCGGCGAGAGGTGCAGCTGGCGGCTCCGCGCCCCAAGACCAGCTGCGGCTGTTTGGGGGGGGCATCTGTTGAAACTAGATCTTGAGCAGATGCTCAGCAGCTCACGGCGGACCTACCGGGGCTTCACCGAAGAAGTTTTTGTAGCGCGGAGCCTGGCCTTGAGAGGAAGGACCGCGTAGCGAGTGGACGGGGCGGAGCGGGCTGGGAGAGGCAGTGCCCAGCGGGCGCCCGGGAGTGCAGCCCCGGAGGTCTCTGTCCTCAGGGAGCCAGGGGCTAGGGCTGGCAGTGCCTTCAACATCCTTCCCTACCTGTCCTTTCTCCATCCCATCTCTTTCCCTGTGAGCTGGGGCGCCCGTGGAGTGCTAGGGTGCGTGGGAAGATGCTGCCGCGGGTAGACAGTGGACACTGGGAAGTGGAGAGGGCCTCTTAGTTGGAGACTCGGCCAGGGGCTCGGGGGAGCGGGGCAGCAGGTGTGACTCAGTCTTTGGACCCCACTTGCACACCCGACTCTCCAGACTTGACCTTGGACTGGGCGCGCCGGCTTCCTCCCCGGCTTCCAGAGAGGGCAGGGCACAGAGATAAGCTAGAAGCTACTGTGAGTTAAGAGGTAGCAGGCGTGGGCGCCCCAGTTCCGGTAGACATGATTGTGCGCCCTCTCACCAGGGGCACCCCAGACCACCCAGAGCCACTCCTTCCTTGTTCTGTGGTTACCCAGCATCTTCTGCTGCGCCCCGCGGCACCTGGAGAGCTTCGCTGTACTGCGTCCCGCAGGTGCTGCTTTTTAAAAAAGTGAAAACAAATGGAAGGTTTGTGGCAGCCCAGTGGAGGGCAGCCGGTCAGCCACGATGCTCCTGCCCGTCTCTGCCACCAGCACTTGTGTCTTTTGGACAGGATGCTCCATAGCAACAGTATAGTATCAGCGTCATTTATGTGGGACACAGTCCTTGGCTTCGTGGTGGAGCATAACCCTCAGTGTGGGATAATACAGGACTCCTGCGTTAAACTTTTCTTGAGTAATAGGCACATAATAATAGGGACTGGCTTAGCGGTCCCCTTGTGCCAGTTTGGGGAACCAGTTCACCAGTTGCCTCTGATTCACAAAGCAAGAAGTGGACTCAGTCAAGTTAGTCTTGTAAGGGAAAACGAAGCTGAGCGCTGGCTAAACTGGTTCTCCATTCAGGGCATTGGTAGAGGATGGTCTCCCCTACGAGTGCCCACAGCAACCAGCCACAGCTGAAGATGATCAAGCTAAGGCAGCTCACCTGGATTGTCCCAGCACCCTCCCTGCCTCCCTCCTGGGGTGGTTTCACCCACACTGGGAGTGCCCAGGAGTGAGGGTCTGTGAACAGGAGGTGCTGTTCTGCGGATCAGCGTCCTCACCGTGGGTGGCCTGGGCCCAGCCCGTGCAGGGGCAAGATCATGCTGTCTGACCTCTCCTTTGTTAGTAGTCGTTTCTGAACCTGCCCATAAACCACGTGCAGTAGGAGCCGGGACCTTAGGGCACCTGGACTCCCAGAGACTTATCACTTTACCCTTAACAGTCCCCTCTCCTTCCCTGGGAGCTGGGGAAGGGCCTGGAGTGGAGGAAGCCCTGGGAACTGAGGCTGTGACATCGGGCTCCCTGCAGGCCTTTCTCTTGTCCTCAGGCCAGAAGGGGGTGGGGGCGGGGGCTGGCATCGCAAGTGCCCCCTTAGGGGCATGAGGTCCGCATTCACCTGAGGCGAGGCTGGCGCTGGTGTGGATAGTATTTGGGGTTTCTGAGCCCTTCCGGCCCCCAGCATTAATAACAACAAAAGCGCGTTTAAGAGTCTTGATTAGACGAAACGTGGATCAGGAGGTCTTACCAAAGGTGGAAATTACCACAAACATGTGGGAGTCAGAGGTTAGGTAAGACGGAGAAGGGAACATGTGTGAATAAATGTCGAAAGGACTAATACCAACCCAGAACTGAGCATTAAATACAGGCAAAAAAATGCACATGATGGCCTCTAAGTGTATGTATTGTAATCCACAATATGTAAGAGAAGGAAAAGAGAGAGAGGGAGAGAGAAAAGATAAAGAATCTGCCATAGAGGCAGGCTATGGGAGGGGGAGGGAATTGGGGACATTGGTAGTGGGAAATGGGCACTGGTGGAGGGCGGGGTGCTGGAACACTATGTGACCGAAACCCCCAAACATGAACAACGTTGTAATTGTATATCTCATGGTGGTATAATAAAATATTAATTAAAAAATTCTCACACAAGGGGCCGGAGCGATAGCCCAGCGGGTAGGGCGTTTGCCTTGCACGCCGCCGGCTCATGCTGGCCGGGTTTGATCCCGGCATCCCATATGGTCCCCTGAGCACAGCCAGGAGGTAACCCCTGAGCATTGCCAGGTGTGACCCAAAAAAAGCAAAAAAAAAAAAATTCTCACACAAGAAAAGACTCTCTGATTAGGTTGGCGTTAATGCTATTTTATTTTGGTTTGGGGTCACACCCAGCAGTGCTCAGAGGCTACTCCTTGCTCTGTGCTTGGGGACTGCCCCTGGCAGAGTTCTGGGATTGTTGGGGTTACAGGGCACTGGGTCTCCTGTATACAAAGCATACACTCAGCGCATTGAGCATTCTGGCCATGGAATATCATTTTGTACGGTTGGTTTATTGTTTTGTTTTGGGTCGCATCCAGTGATGTTCAGGGGTTACTCCTGGCTCTGTGTTCAGGAATCACTCCTGGCAGTGTTCAGGGAACATGTGGGATGCCGGGAATGAACCCAGGTCAGCCATGTGTAAAGCAAGTACCTTACCCACTATACTATCTCTCTGGCCCCCTGGAATATCATTTGAATCAAATTATCTGCAGTTACTTGCAAGTAGCTTTCATCTGAGATTCCAATCACCTATGCAGAAGGTGGTATTTGGAACTACCAAAGCACACAATTTATATCTGGCCAGAGAACAGAGTAGCTCCCTCCTTGAGACAGAAAAAATGCCCGGGATGTCAGTTCAGAGTTGCATGGAGGAACCCAGGTTCAGTCCCAGAGCCCAGGTAACCTCTCAGCACTGCTGGTTTTGCTCCCAAACAACAAAGACTCTGAAGTTGAGTTTAAGACCCTGCTGAATGCACATATGTGAGGATCTCAACTCAGGTGAGGTTGGTTAGTGTGGCTGCATGGTGGTGGGAGCCACAGTGCAGGTCACAGTGTGTGGAGGACGGGGTGGCCTAGTTGAGTGTCCCAGGTTGCTGAGTGTGCAGAAGTGTGTCCAGGAACCGGTGAAGACACTATGTCCTGGGTTCCACTGAGTGGGTAGGAACAGTCATACCAGGAATAAGTGAGGGGGTGCAAGAGGGCCGGTCCAGAAAGTGTTTGAGGTACCGCTGTGTGAACAGGAGATTCGCAGGGCACAGTTGCCAGAGGGATCTGGGTCCGGGGTGAGGGGCAGAGTGTGGGGTGGTGTGTGAGGTAGACCTGTCGCTGTGTGCGGGCGTGGGGTAGGGCTGTCCCTGTGCACGGAGCGTGGGGTAGGGCTGTCCCTGTGCACGGAGCGGGGGGGTAGGGCTGTCCCTGTGCACGGAGGCGTGGGGTAGGGCTGTCCCTGTGCACGGAGCGTGGGGTAGGGCTGTCTCTGTGCACGGAGGCGTGGGGTAGGGGCTGTCCCTGTGCACGGAGGCGTGGGGTAGGGCTGTCCCTGTGCACGGAGCGGGGGAGGGCTGTCCCGTGCACGGAGCGTGGGGTAGGGCTGTCTCTGTGCACGGGTAGGGCTGTCCTGCACGGAGCGTGGGGTAGGGCTGTCCCTGTGCACGGAGGCGTGGGGTAGGGCTGTCCCTGTGCACGGAGCGTGGGGTAGGGCTGTCCCTGTGCACGGAGCGTGGGGTAGGGCTGTCCCTGTGCACGGAGTCGGGTAGGGCTGTCCCTGTGCACGGAGGCGTGGGGTAGGGCTGTCCCTGTGCACGGAGCGTGGGGTAGGGCTGTCCCTGTGCACGGAGCGTGGGGTAGGGCTGTCCCTGTGCACGGAGCGGTGGGGTAGGGCTGTCCCTGTGCACGGGAGCGTGGGGTAGGGCTGTCCCTGTGCACGGAGCGTGGGGTAGGGCTGTCCCTGTGCACGGCGTGGGGTAGGGCTGTCCCTGGGCACGGAGCGTGGGGTAGGGCTGTCCCTGGCACGAGCGTGCCTGGGCAGCGAGGGCGTGGGGTAGGGCTGTCCCTGTGCACGGAGCGTGGGGTAGGGCTGTCCCTGTGCACGGAGCGTGGGGTAGGGCTGTCCCTGTGCACGGAGCGTGGGGTAGGGCTGTCCCTGTGCACGAGAGCGTGGGGTAGGGCTGTCCCTGGGCACGGAGCGGGTGGGAGGGGGCTGTCCCTGTGCACGGAGTGTGGGATAGGGCTGTCTTGTGCACGGAGCGTGGGGTAGGGCTGTCCCGAGCTCGGGCCGGTAGGGGCTGTCCCTGTGCACGGAGGCGTGGGGTAGGGCTGTCCCTGGGCACGGAGCGTGGGGTAGGGCTGTCCCTGTGCACTGGGCAGTGAGAGGGCCCACTTGGGTGGGAAGGAACAGCGCAATGGCTGCGGCTATCACCCAGGCCGCCTCAGGCCCAGCACTTGGGGACCTTTACCCAAAGGTGCTTCTCTGCCAATGTTTGTTCATTTCTTTCTCATTGCCCAAGTTGTGAAGTTCATGACTGTAAAGTCACTGATAGTCAGCTCCTTAAGGGCGCTATGGAGTGCTTGCCCGTCTCATGCACCTGTCACTGGATGCCCCGAGCCTAGCATGGAAGGCTAGATCGAGCCCTCTGCCTTGAGGCATTTCCTGCCATGGAGACTTGCCACCGTTCCCCTCCCATAGGGCCACCCCAAGTCTGTCTGAGCATATGGTTTCAGCATTTCTCCTGTTGTCACTTAGGGTTCTGGCCTGTTTCAGGGACCGTGGAAGATGTGCGGGGGCTGATATTGTGCTTTTCACTCCTGATCTGTTCATCCCAGTTAGGCAGCCCCCTCCTCCCCCATAACCCCGCCCCACATCCAGTCACCTGGATTCTCAGCTACCCCCAAAAAGAAGGGTCTTAGCAGATGGGAGTCAGAAACTGCAAAGCTCTGTTGTTTTACGGACATAAGCCAGAGTAATTGAACCACTATAATTAACTTTTTTTTTTTAATAGGCGAGGAACAGAACATGACGGAAACGGACGCCTTCTACAGGAGGTGAGGCGTTCTTTCCTCACACTTTGCCCCAGGAAGCCTGGCCTGGACAAGTAGAAATCAGAGCAGAAAGGGTGGCCGGGCTGCACGGTCAGCTGTGAGCCTTGGGGCCAGCACAGGGCAGCGCGGCAGGCTCTGCAGTGTCCTTGCCGTCCTTGGTGTTCAGATCCGAGGGACTGGCGGAGTTTTGGAGATGGGGAGAGAGTGGCGGAGTCAGGATTCCATCACATTCTCTGCAGTGTGATGTGCTTCCCCCGGGGGGGCCAGCCTGACCTGTGGCTACACTGGAGGCACATTTGGGAGTGGGGCTGGAGAGCAGGAGAGCCCTCCCCCTCTGAAACTGCCTGCCTTAAGTGAGCAAGTGGGATGCCCAGGTGAGCCGAGGCAGTACCCACTTTGTGAAACTCCGTAAGGGCCAAGTGACCGTTTCTCTAAATGTTCACAGCGAAATGATTGATCCAGCAGAGAAATACAAAATGAACCACAAGAGGCGGGGAATCGCTTTGATCTTCAACTACTGAGAGATTCTTCTGGTACCTGGGTCTGCCTGACGCGCGGGGCACCTGCGCAGACAGGGACAATCTCCAGCGCAGGTACCCTCTCTGGGTGCACGTCAGGCTGAGGCGCTGCCCAGCCTGGCCACAGCGGGTTATTTGTTAGAATCATCTGGAATGAGGAAGCCCCTGTGGGAATGTCCTTTGGGCACAGTCTTCCTTAAAGCATCCAGAGGCTGGAAGCTAGAAGCCAGTACACCAGACGAGGTGCTTGTTCCTTATCTGGGCTTGCTCTGGCATCCTGGGGTCCTGGCACTGAACCCTGTGCCCCGCTGGTCAAGAGTTACTGGTTGGGACTCCCAGGCCTCCTTAGTTGCTGTGTGCAGGAAAATCAGGCTTAATATTAAGCACTTCTTTTTTTCTGGTGCGCAAAGCAAGCTCAGGGGGGGGGCGGCCCTTAAGCACTTTTTTTTAACTTTATTTTTTATTTTTTTATTTTTATGCTTTTTGGGTCACACCCGGTGATGCTTAGGGGTTACTCCTGGCTCTGCGCTCAGGAATTACTCCTGGCAGTGCTCGGGGACCATATGGAATGCCGGGGATTGAACCCTGGTCGGCTGCGTGCAAAGCAAACGCCCTACTATCGCTCTGGCCCCATATTAAGCACTTTTTTGTTTGTTTTTTGTTTTTTGAGTCACACCTAGTAATGCTCAGGGGTTGCTCCTGGCTCTTTGCTCAGGAATTACTCCTGGCGGTGCTCAGAGGACCATATGGGATGCCAGGGATCGAACCTATTGCTCCAGCCCCATATTAAGCACTTTTTAAAAAATATATATTTTTTTTTTTGGTGGGGGAGGCAAATGCGGTGGTACTCCTGGCTCTGCACTCGGGATTCCCCCTGGTGGTGTGCAAGGTACCATATGGGATGCTGGGGACCGGACCTGGGTCAGCTGTGTGCAAGGTAGCCCCTAGCCGCTTTGCTGTTATTTCTACCCTGAGCACCAAATGGTTTTGCACCATCTGGAGTTCCCCTCTAGCACTGGCTGGGTGTGCCAATAAAAAAACAAAAACCAAGCAAGCAAGCACACCTGAGTGGTTTTCTGACCTGCACCAACACGCCAGCCTGATCACTGAGAGTGCACTGTTAGAAATGTGACTGACGACTGTAATCCATAGTCTGGAAGGGAAGGAAAAGACAAAGAGAGAGAAAGGGAAAAGAAATAAAGAACCTGCCATGGAGGTGGGCTGGGGGAGGGGGAGGGAACCGGGGATGTTGGTGGTGGGAGATGGGCACTGGCAGAGGGACGGGTGCTGGAACACTGTATGACCAAAACCCAAACATGAACTTTTTAATTGTATATCTTTTTATTTGTATATCTCACGGTGGTATAATAAAATACTTAAAAAAAAAAAAAAAGAAATGTGACTGACGAGAGCAGCTCTTGAACCAGAAAACCCCTATAGGATTTGTGGTGATCCAGAAAAATCCTCATTGTCCTATTTGATGTTCTTTTCTCACAAAGGAAAAAGTCAATTTGTTTTGTTTTTCTTTTTTTGGGGGGACACCTAGTTTTATTATTTTGTTTGGGTTTGGGTAGCACCTACTTATGCTCAGGGTTTACTACTGTCGGGGCCTGAGGGACCAACGGAGGTGCCAGGGGTCGAACCCAGGTCAGGTGCAAGTAAGGCGAGTGCCCTGCCCCACCGTACTGTCACTCTGGCCCTGGCAAAGTCAGTTTGTGTGTCCTGTAAATGTGCATCTGTCTCTCAGATTCAGGATTGTATGGCAACTCTTGAGTGGCCCCTAACCTAAATTCCTGTTTCTGTCCAGGTTTTTGGATCTAGGTTTCAAGTGAGATGCTATGACAACCTCAAAGCGGAAGACTTACTGCTCAGAATCCATGAGGGTAGGTAGATTCCCTCAAGTCCGCCCAAGGGGCTTGAGCCCTTCTGGCTTCTCTGGAAAGATAAGCCCCGACTGTTAGCTGCTACCGCTGGCTTAGTGCAGGCCCCAGGTTCACGTTACTCTCCTCCATGCTCAGGGACCCTTGTAAAGCCTCCGGCCTCCAGAGCTCACTAAGGTTCAGCATACACGCGGCTGGCTCATTGCTCCAAACGAGTGCTGAGGTGGTGGCTTTGCTGGCACCACGGAACACCGCTAACTAACTGACCGCAGTCCAGTATCTCACTGGCGTTGGGGCACTGTGGAGCCATGCTCTCTTCATTTCCCTGTCACAGTGGAGCGGCTGTTCCAACAGAGCAGACTTAGAAATGATGAAGGCCACGGGGTTGCCAGCTGCTTACAGGACGTGCCTGTGGGCTGTTAGGATACTGCCATCACGAAGCTCCCTTCAGAGCTGCGTCTACTCTGCGGATGGTTTTATCCGGAGAGTATAATCATCAGAGACCTGCTCTCTGCTGCTTTCTAAGCCTCCAGCCCCAGGGTTGGATTCTCTTCTGGAAGCTGAGCACTCAACTGGAGGGAGGTCAGATGGGAGTTTACAAAATAAAACAAAAAGGGTCTTTCCAGAACCTTCAAAGCGGCAGACTATAAAAAAAGACTTTGATTGCCAAAATCACTGGGCTTTTGTACAAGATTCCTCCTAAAAGTCCCCCAGTGAAACTGTTGTGTACTGGTTTTGTTCATATGCAGATATGAACATGTGATAGTTTAATTTTTAATTCAGCAGAACAACATAAAAGTCTCATAAATGTATGTGATCTAAGCATTGTCAGTAACGTGTTTTGTAGCTGAGGGATGACTACCATATTCCCTTTAGTGTTTGTTATTCTGATCTTTTTTTTGTTTGTTTTTGGCCTTTGGCGCAGTGCTCAGGCTCACTCCTGGCTCTGTGCTAAAGAGTCACTCCTGGAGGTACTCGGGAGACCACACGGGGTGCAGACTGGATTTTTAGGTATAGATAACAAGCATCTTGTTTCTCTGAACTTTAGTGTCGACTGCAAGCCACACTGATGCCGACTGCTTTGTGTGTGCTTTCCTGAGCCACGGTGAAGGCAATCATGTCTATGCCTATGATGCTAAGGTCGAAATTCCCACACTGACAGACTTCTTCAAAGGGGATAAGTGTCAGAGCCTGGTCGGAAAACCCAAGATCTTCATCATTCAGGTGATATTGCCCCAGGTTCTGTGCATGTGATTGTAGGGGAATTAAAGCCAGTTTCCAAAGCGACTTCTCCAGGAGCTGGAGAACAGTGACTTCGGAATGTTGTCACTGAGAGATGTAGTTTCAACTTATGTCATAATCCTTATCATAAGGCACCAATAAGAGTCTCAGTCTTTCGACTCCCACAGAAGCCAGGGTGGAACAGCAGTTGAGCCCAGGGTCCTTGCTTGCCACCTCCATTCCGGGTCTCCCTCTTACAAATGGGACATTCTAGAATGTTCCTCTTTGGTATGACTGGGTAGGCCATGTGTTGGACCTGGGAATGCTGTTACCATTCGTTCGAGCACACAGGGCTGGAGCAGGTCCCTGAAAAACCCCTTAAATAATGCAAAAGAAATTCTGAAGCCATGGAGCTCTTCTCCACACAGTGCTTGTCAGTTGGCATCATTTGCTGAAGGCTCAAGTGTGCCGACACCTTTTTTCTCTTGGCCTGTTGAGGCCACACATGGAAGTTCTTGGGGGCTGTCCTGAAGGACTATCAGGTTCCCCAGCACGTGCCCAGGCCCTCTGAGCCATGCTCCGGTTTCTCTGCACACTGGCCTCTTTCAGTGGGGCTCCAGCCTCAGCCTTAATCCTGTGTTATAGGCGTGTCGTGGTGACAAGCATGATGTGGCTGTCCGACCTTTGGATGAGGTGGGACTCGACCAGCCAGCCGGACACTAACATCACGAATGTGGATGCGGCCTCTGTGTATGCTCTGCCCGCGGGCCGACTTCCTCATGTGCTACTCGGTGGCTGAAGGTGCGTGGGGCCTGGGTGGCTCAGGGCTTTTGGTGGGGGCCCCTGGAGCAGAGTGTCCTCACCAGGATGAGGCTTCCTCACTGCAAGTGGTCACAGCCTTTGCTTGGTGGCTTGTTGGTGACACGTTTTGGTGGTGTCTGTGTTCTCTACTCCTGCTCTGAATTTCGTGTCTTCTGAGCTTTAGTCACTCAGAATCACTGCCTGACTCCTGGTGCCTGAGAATTTTTTTATGGAAACGGGAACTGAAGCCTGA
Source organism: Cryptotis parvus (assembly GCA_021461705.1). Lineage (NCBI taxonomy): Eukaryota > Metazoa > Chordata > Mammalia > Eulipotyphla > Soricidae > Cryptotis > Cryptotis parvus. Next base: position 42,046 of record JAJIBD010010841.1, on the reverse strand, counting down.
GGCACACTGTGTGGTTTCAGGTATGGAGACAGTTGTGTTGCGGCCGCTGTGAGGTGGAGTGCACAGGAAACCAGTTTCCCTCTCTGCAGTTTTCAGAGTCGCGACAGCAGTGCCCACTGTACCTCACATACCTGAATTTATTTCAGGATTGCTGGAGCTCCTCAGAGGAGATCCTAGAATGTGTTGAAATGCCACTGCAATTTCTATAGGATTGCCTTGAATTGGGACATTTTGATAACTTAATTTCTCTGATATGTGAGCACCAGGCAGACCATGAATGGGATATTTTTGATAACTTAATTCTGATATGTGAGAACCGGGCTTGACCGTCAATGATGAATGAAGACAATTCATCATTGTCTTAATTCTCAGCCTATGGATCTTTTGCCATCTTGGTTACTTCACATTCTCTTTCCTTTCTGATTTGTGAATTTTCCTTGATTAGTTCAGCTAAATGTTTTTTAATTTCATATTCTCAAAGAAACAGCTCTTCATTTCACTGTAGTCTCTTGCATATGTTTCTGCTCTTTGATTTGTTCTTTTCCAATTTCTTTTATGTTGGTTTTTTTTTGAGTTAGTCCATTTACATCTGAAGTGATCAACTGATAGGTATGTATAGAGTGCCATTTTTTGCTTTGTGATTTTTTTTTTTGGTCGTTTTGGGTCACCCCCGGCAATGCTCAGGAGTTACTCCTGGCTCTGCACTCAGGAATTACTCTTGGCAGTGCTCAGGGGACCATATGGGATGCCAGGGATCGAACGCAGGTCAGCCACATACAAGGCAAATACCCTCCCCGCTGTGCTGTCACTCCAGCCCCTGCTTTGTTATTTTCATGAGGTCCATAAAAAAAAAAAAAAAAAACCAACTTTAGTTTGAACTCATTTGAAAAGCACAATTTTACTCCCCTCGTTTTCTAGCTTAGTTACTGTAGTTTTAATATCACTGCTTATATTCTTTGGCTTTTGGGTCACATGTGGCAATGCTCACGGGTTACTCCCAGCTCTGCACTCAGGAATATTGGATGCCAGGGATTGAATCCAGGTTCGCTGCATGCAAGGCAAACACCCTACCCGCTCTACTATCACTCCAGCTCCACCACTACTTTTATCTTTGGACTTTTATAACTAGCTTTACAAATGGCAGACATATAGTCAAGGTTAATCATTACCAGTAAAACTTTGTTTTCCCATTTGAATTTAAGATTATTATTTCCTGTAAAGCTGAAATTTTTTACCTGCCTGAAAAAAAAACACACTCCAAGAGAGTTATCAGATTTGAAATCTGAGGATTCCTGATCGGAAGCGTTTTAATTTCTAGCATGCCAGAGCACAATGGTGTGATACATCTATGTGATGTGCTGCTTTTAGGACCCTTCAGGTTCTAATGATTTCTACCCTCCCCCTTTAGGGGCCCCTTGGGTACAAATGTTTTCGTGCCCGTGCTTCAGTGGATTAAGCAAAACCTTGCCCCTGTGTTTTGTTGTCTACACAGCCTGCTGTCTCTCTAGGAGTTAGTAAGTTGTAGCTAGCAGTGTGTGTGTGTGGGGGGGGTGTTGGTTTACAGGTGTGTGGAGTCTATCATGACGGAGCGTGCTAAAATGGTGCCATCTGATTCTTTTTTTCTTTTTTGGGTCACACCCGGCAATGCTGAGGGGTTTCTCCTGGCTCTGCACTCAGGAATTACTCCTGGCGGTGCTCGGGGGACCATATGGGATGCCGGGATCGAACCCGGGCCGGCATGGGCCGGCCGCATGCAAGACAAATGCCCTACCCGCTGGGCTATCGCCCGGCCCTGCATCTGATTCTTTAACACCAGAATTGCTGGCCCCTGGTTGATGTGCCCACACTTAAGATTTTCCAATTTCTGGTGCCCTGAACTAAGGCAGGAACCCCCCCCCAGGCTTCTCCCTCAACTCTGTTTGTCCAAATGTATCCGGTGCCACCGTCTTAAATGAATCCCTTTTCCTACCATGAAGACAGTTCAGGGAAGTGTCCCATGTCTAACAAACTCCACAAATGCCCCCTGACAATGTCCCTGCACTTTTTTTTTAGGGTATTTTTCTCACCGGGACACTGTGAACGGCTCATGGTACATTCAGGATCTGTGTGAGATGCTGGCGGCACGGCTCCTCCCTGGAATTCACTGAGCTGCTTACACTGGTCAACAGGAGGGTGTCCCAGCGCCGCGTGGACTTCTGCAAGGACCTGAATGCCATCGGAAGAAGCAGGTTCCCTGCTTTGCCTCGATGCTGACGAAAAAGCTGCATTTCCTTCCTAAATCCTAATGAGCTATTTTCTTTTCTTATGTGTCTGTCTTCAAAATAATTTGTCTTTTTTTTTTAGCTTCTTTTTTTAATTAATATTTTATTATACACCAAAATAATTTGTCTTATCTCTTACATATCACTTGGGTGAAAGGGATCGAATTCTGCCCAGAATCTTTTATCAACTTTAATCAGTCAGTGAACAGGGCTTTTTTGCTAAGATTTACAAACATTTGTTATGCTTGACTTTTATAGTAAATCACAAGGTTACTCCCCTGATTTTTGTAAAATTTTTTATAAAAGGATATTTGCGAACAGCTTTGAGTTTATATTGTCTCTTGTCTGTTCATGTATTGCCAGTTCCTAACTGTAGCTGGCGGTAGCAGTCACCGTCAGCTAAGGATCTTTCTCCTGCCCTCTAGCAAAGAGGATAAGTTCCTGGTAGGTAAGAAAAACACGCTATTATTTAAAAGTTCAGAGGAGTGAAAAACAGCCCTTTTATCCTTAAATATGGTCAGTTGCAGAGTTTGAACAAAAGCATCTTGTTAAAATGCAACAACATTTGTTCCGGGGCAAAATGACCCCGAGTCCTCATTCTCAGGATTTAAAGTCAGCTTCAGCTCTGCCTTACAGCCGTCTCACTTCTGAGTATGACAACCGCTTTGATGTACTTGAAACTACATCGATGTGATTCTAAAGGCGTGGACTGTAGCAGCACACAGACCATTTTGCCGATTCTTCTCGGTCCCAAATCCACAAATCAGACATCTCAATGAAGCAACAAGAAAACCTGTGTATATAAGCATCTTTTAATAACAGCAAAAAAAAGACCCTGAAGAGTCCCAAATGGACACAGCAGGGGAAGTTCAGTGCCATTTCCCACCTATGGCTGATACTTCCGCAGATGCTGAGAGTGACGCAGGTGCCTGAGGGCGCCTTTGGCCTGCGGGAGGGAAAGAGAAGCAGGTGATGGGGCAAGGAGCTCCTTAGGGCTAAGCACTCTGAAATGCTGAGTGACAGGTAGGCTTGGCGGACTCTTCTTAGGCTAGTCTTCCCTTTCCTCCTCGGGGTTCCTCTAACCAGAGCTGTCAGCTAAATGAAAAACTTTCCTTCTGCACTTTGCTGGGGCTCAGGGGACCATGTGGCATGCCAGGGCCCAAATCTGGGTCAGCTATGTGCAAGGCAAACACCCTGCACACGGTACTATCTCTCTGGCCCCAAGATTAAAAAAAGAAAATCAGTTCCAGCATTTTTTGTTGGTAAGTTGAAAGGACAAAGATTTAGAAGGGACGCATAACCTAAGGCATGACTCCTGGCTGTTACAGGTACTGTGCATGGAAAGTAGTTTTTTTTTTTTTTTTAACCAAAATTTCTGGGTCAGAAGTAGGTAAGAAAAATGTAAAGTTGGGGGCTGGAATAATAGCACAGTAGGTAGGGCATTTGCCTTGCATGCAGTTGACCTGGGTTTGATCCCTGGCATCCCATATGGTCCCCAAAGCATCTCCAGGAGTAACCCTCGAGCATTGCCCAGTGTAACCCAAAAAAGCAAAATAAATAAATAAATAAATATATATGTATATATATATGTATGTATATATATATATGTATATATATGTATATATATATATATATGTATGTATGTATGTATATGGTTCTGTGTTAAGCAGTAGTCACCTGAACTGAAAGGATGTTGGGCCTGGCAGAGCCTGTGCAGGCTGGGGTCCACAAACTCTGGGCTTGACTGCCGTGTCTCCCCACTTTTCTTTTTTTTTCCTTTTTGGGTCACACCCGGCGATGCTCAGGGGTTTCTCCTGGCTCTGCACTCAGGAATTACTCCTGGCAGTGCTCGGGGACCATATGGGATGCCGGGATCGAACCCCTGGCTGGCATGGGCCGGACGCGTGCAAGGCAAACGCCCTACCCGCTGGGCTATCGCTCCGGCCCGCCCCACTTTTCTAATGGTGTAAACCCGGACAAGTGCCTTGAGTGCTTGTACCACCTCAGACAGCCGGAGAGACAAACAGGGAGCTCTGGGTGAGTCTCTCCTGAGGGAGAAGAGACAAAGAGACAAAGGGGCGCTCAAGGGCGCCCTTCTGGGGACCAACAAGCCCCAGGCTCGCCCCTGTCTCACCACAGCAGCCGCCTCCCCATGATCCACTGAACCCAGTCACAGATCTGCCATGGGGCTCGTGCAGATTTCCCCCCGCAAACCTGTGTTCACTGAGAAATAGTTTCTCTTGGAAACTTGGATTGCCCCCAAGCCCTTCTATGCTTTGCCTGTGAGAAGGCCAAGTGAGTGGGAGCCGACCTGGTACCGAGCCGAGAGCCTCGGTGGAGCACCGGCTCCGTCTACAACACAGTACCTTGGTGAGTTCTTCTTTCAGCTCATTGTAGCGGCGCCACGTCAAAATGCTGCCTCTGTGACCGCTTATGGAAGAAGTGCAGAAACTGCCTGTTTCTAACACCTGCATAAGTATAACTCTGGAAAAAAAAATAAAACGTGCTTTAAAGACTATGACGCCTCGGGAAGACTGGACGGGCAAGCGGAAGGCTCTGTTCCCATGGCGAGCAGCTGCTCTTGGAAAGATCCGAGCTGGGAAGATCAGGCACAAACTGGGCAGGAGCAAATGGACCTTCTGTCAGTCTTTGCCAACGCACAAGATAAAGCGGAAACAGCTGGGTGTGTTACAAGAATACGGATTCGATTTTATTTGTAAATGAGGTACTTGAGAACTGAATGAGCCTGAGTTCCACCTACAGGGAAATATGTGAACCACACTAATCTCCCCTCTGGTTATAAATGGGTTCTCTTTGCTTTCACTCTCTGCCATTGGCTTCATGAAGAACAAACTACCAGCTCGTAAAAGGGAGCGTGAGGGGCCAGAGCAATAGTACACCAGGTAGGGCACTTGCCTTGAATGCGGCCAACCTGGGTTCTATCCCCGGCACTCAGATGGTCCCCCGACCACCACCATAAGTTAACCCCTGGGCACTGCTGAGTGTGACCCCCCAAACCGAAAGGGAGAGTGAGCAGTCATTCCAAAAATGAGGCACCCTGCCCCTCCTTGGTTACATTAGGGATCCTTTGCAAAAGGCATTTTTTATTGCAAGCCACTCACCTGCCACGTGGTGATAAAGTATGCAAAGAAGATTATGGAGTTGGCGACGGTGAGGAAGTAGGTGACGGGCTCCATGATGTCCCAGGAATAAACCCACCAAGTGAGCCAGGCCAGTGCCCCGCCCTTCACCGACAGCAGCGCCAGCCCTGCCCACAGGCGCCAGCTGATCTTGGCTTCTGCGCGTGCTTCAATTCTCGCTTTCGTCTGAGAGATGACAAAGAACCAGTTCATTGCACAGGCGCCCCCACAAAACCCCCACCCTGCTCCCACTAAAGTAATGCCAAGGGCCAAGTGCATGCAGAAAGCCCAGGTGTGATTGCTGGCACCACCTGTGTGGCACCCAAACAAAATAAAAAAGCTATGTCTGCATTTAGAATAAGCCTGGGTTTCTGTGAGACTACCTACAACAAATCCCACATTAACAAGAGCTCTATAGTCTGTTCATGTGTCATTTTAACAAAGAGGGAAACCATAACTAGCTCAGATTGGGCTGCTGGGAGTGATGGTCTCAGGCCCCTCTGAATACTCTCCCCATCTCTGCAATGCCCAGTGCTCCCTCAGACTCCTGGGAGCACCCAGTCATGTTCCCTTACTGCCACCCCTGAAGGGCCACATTGCCCCACCCTCTTCCTGGTGCGAAACTGCAGGGGGAGCCTGGACCCAGCAGGCTGGCTCCAGGAAGCAGCCTGGAGAACAGCACCTTTCTGCCTGCCTGCACACAGAAAACTTTTTTTTTTTGCTTTTTTGGGTCACACCCGGCAGTGCTCAGGGGTTTCTCCTGGCTCTGCACTCAGGAATTACTCCTGGCGGTGCTCGGGGGACCATATGTGATGCCGGGATTGAACCCAGGCCGGTTCGGGCCAGCCACGTGCAAGGCAAACGCCCTACCCGCTGGGCTATCGCTCCGGCCCCAGAAAACTTCATTTTAAAAGAACAAAATAGTAACATACATACATATGTGTGTGTGTGTGTATAACATATGTTACTATTTTGTTCAAGGCGTTGAACAAAACAGTACCTGCTGGACTATCGCTCCAGCCCCCAAATAGTAACTTATAAGAAGGGGTGGGGTGAGACTGAAAAGGTGGAGCCACACTCCTGCAGCAAATGGGCCCCTCTGAGCATCTGAGCTGATGCTGCAAGGAGAGGAGAGTGATCCAAGAACCAATTATGAACACCTTTGTAATTATATGTCTCACGGTGGTAAAATAAAAAATTTTTAAAAAGGAGAGGAGAGTGAGAGGAGGGATGTGCACACGAGCATGTGTGTGCGACCCTATCGTGGGACTGCAAGCTGGGAGAGATGCCAGAGTCTGGGAACTGGCAGCCGCACTCTCACCTGCTCCAGAGGCAGCAGCTGCTGCGTCAGGTGGTCGATTTTCTCCACCAGGTGGCGCTCTCTCCTCTTCTGCAGCTCATCCAGATTCAGGACCATGTAGAGCCTGTGCACCAGGGACTTCAGGTGGTCCAGCTCAGGGCTGTGCTCGCTGCCCTCGCTTGCTGAGAAAAGACATGGCATAAGCAAGGCTGCGGCCACCAGGATGCTTGCACGTCAGAGACCTCTGGGTCCTGTGGGCCGATTGCGCAGCGGCTGGGGAGGTGCCAGCTTCTCGCAGCCCCTGATCGGAGGCCTCTCTTGGTACACGTTCCATTGGCAGAGCTCTGGAGTCTTGGGCAAACATTTTACGGGGGCCAGAGTCACGTCCTGGACGCCTGACCTGTAGCTGTCCGACTCTGGGGGGATTTACATTGTGCCAGCTGTGGTGGCCATGCACCCCTGAGGCCAGGCTGACCAGTGGACTGCTGGGGGTCGAGTCACTGTCAGTGAACAACCACCTTCACTTGAGTGCCAGGACCAGCCCTTGTGACGCATTCAGACATAAGGGACCCTGTGTCCACACGGCACGGCCAGTGTTACTCTCTGTCCATGGCCACATTTAACAAGGGACAGGACATTGTTTTCTTGCTCGGAAACTGTTTATCCTTTTAATGTGTGTCCAACAAGCCTTCTCATTTTTCTACACTCTGAAGTTTCAAAGCTGGATTTGCTGACACTTTAAGGAAAGAAATGGGCTTCAGAGTGTTATGACACCTAACTTACGGCTTTATAAGCTTCATTTCCTAGGATTTCAGTAAGTCACGCCAGCATCTCCCTCCCATCAAATCTCTACCTCTGCTCATTTCAGTCCCACAGTGACACTGGGCACTCCCAAACTGTTCATATTTCTCCTCAAAGATGGCGTCTCCCAGGGCTGGAGCCATAGGAGAGCAGGGAGGGTGTTTGCCTTGTACACGCCAACCTGGGTTCAATCCCATATGGTTCCGAGTCCATAAGGAGTAAACCCCTGAGCACAGGCAGGTGTGACCTCAAAACAAAAAGCAAAGATAACATTTCCAGCTATAGAAACAATACTTTGAACTATTTGAATATGACAACACAATTTACCCAAATTCATGAGATGCAACTCGACAGCAGTGCTCTGAGGATTAGAAAGAAACACAGAGGCCAGAGCGATAGTCCAGCAGGTAGGGCGCTTGCCTGGCATGTGACCGGCATGGGCACAATCCCTGACATCCCATATGGTCCCGCAGCACTGCCAGGAGTAATTCCTGAGTGCAGAGCCAGGAGAAACTCCTGAACACTGTAGGTGTGACACCCTCCCCACCCCCAAAAAAGAAAAGAAACAACAGAAGTCCATTTTTCCACCGTGACGAAATCTAGAAGAATAGCAAATTGAATCCAAAGCAAGCTGAAGAATAAATATTAGAGTACCAAAGAAACTGAAGACAGCAAATCAATGAAGAAAACAAAACTAAAAGCTTTTTATTTGGAGGGAAAAAACCAATAAGATTGATAAGACAGAGTTTGGGAGAGAGGCTGGGGCCCCGCCTGTGCCTGCAGGAAGCCGAGCTCACGCCCTGGCAGTGCATGGCCCCCTGAGTACCGTGCCCGGAGCAGCCCTGGAACCCCACAGACGCTGATGACTCATTGCGGAAGTGGAAAGCAGCCGCTTCTCTGGGTCTCTCAGTGAGTCAGGTACCCGGCCAGCAATTCGCGGTCAACGGAACTGTCCACTCAACACAAGAGCCAGAGGTGTCTGTCTGGAGGCTCTTGTCTCTCAGGGCTAAACCTGGCAATGCTCAGGGACCATGCGATGCTGTGGGTTAGTACCTTCACCCCTGTCTAGGTCTCCAGCCTCAGAGCTCTCTGCTTTTAACAAAAAACAAGGGCTGGAGTGGGTAGCAGGGGTAAGGTGCTTGCCTTGCCTGGTGTGACCCCGGTTAGACCCCCCAGCACCTCATAGGGTCACCTAGTGTGGCCAGGAGTCACTCCTAAGCACTGCTAGGTGTGGCCGCAGAACAGAAGCCAGCCCCATTCAACAATGAATGACTGCCAACAACAGAATGCACCAGAACCACATGGAACCACTGATGGATTCCTGTAAACCTTTTTAAGAAGAAATAGTAAGAATTCTCTACAATCTTGCATAGAAGAGAGGGAGGGAAAACCCTTTGCTCCTCTGTGAGGTCAACATTACCCAGTGCCGAGACCGTACGGAGACATCACAGGAACATTCCAGAACCTACTATCTCATGAATATACATGCAAAAATGCAACCAATCCAACAGTGATAAAAAAAAATCGCACACTATCGCCAAGCGGCATCTCCCTCAGCTGCGCAAAGTCTGAGACCTGCAAAACCTCAATGTCTGAAAATCAACCGTGATCACACCCAGCAGCTAAACCAGCTTCCCAAGTGGGTGATGCTGCTGGCGGGGGGGGTTGGGGGCTGGAATAATCGGGGACCAGCAGTAACCTCAGGTGCAACTGGTACGTTTTGTTCATTTAGGATAATTTCTTGGGGGCTGGGGGGTTACTGAGTAATATATTTTCTGAAAAGGTGGTGGCAGACCAAATAAATTTGGGATCCTCACACTTACCAGTAAGAAAAATCTCACTTCTCAATCTTTGGAACAGATGCAGAGAAGCATTTGCCTGAATGAGCACTCATTCATGATGAAAACTCTCAGCTAACTGGGCGGGGACTACCTCAACCTTTTGTTTTTGGTCCACATGCAGTGATGCTCAGGGGTTACTCCTGGCCATGCATAAGGGACTATATTGGGTGCCAGGCATGGAACCTGGGTTGGGCATGTGCAACAGAACTGCCTGCTGCGCTTACCACTCCAGCCCTTGATTAAAAGAATGTTTTTGGCCCCTGATTTTTATTTGGCTATTTTTGGAGGGGTTACACCCAGGTTTGCAAGCAATGCTCAGGGGCTACTCCTGGCACTGCACTCAGATTCACCACTCCCTGGTGGTACTCAGGAGACCATATAGGATGCTGGAGAAGGAACCCAGGTCTTTGGCCCTGGTTTTTATTATGCAAAACACCACCTGGTGATTTCCAGTTCAGTTGTAATAAACCCAGGGCTGTCCTGCTAGCATGAAGGGCAACTGGATGCAAACTGTCCTTCCAGCCTGACCACTTCCCCTCTAGGAAAGCTGACACTCTCCCAGGGTGCCTGGAGCTCTGGTTCACGAAAATAATCCTTTTTCCTGATCCTTCCTCCCCTCCCATCCTTTATACAAGTATTCACGCACAGGAGAGAATTTCCCACTTCACAGAGCACTGTTCAAATCCAGGAGAGCAGCTCAGGTGTGCAGGAAAAAGAGCGTTAGTGCTCATGGGAGGACCCCCGTGACTTTTCTTTCTTTCTTTTTTTTTTTTGGGGGGAGGGTCACATCCGGTGATGCTCAGGGGTTTCTCCTGGCTCTGCACTCAGGACTTACTCCTGGCAGTGCTCGGGAGACCATATGGGATGCCGGGGATCGAACCCGGCTGGCATGGGCCAGCCACATGCAAGGCAAACGCCCTACCTGCTGGGCTATCGCTCAGACCCCGCACTTTTCCGCGACAGTGTCCCCAGAGCTATGGAGCCGAACAGTGATTACAGGGTGGGGGTGGGGGTGGGGGGGGGGCCTGCTGTCGTGTCCTACCTTTCCTGGGGCAGCGCACATTGTAGGGCGTCTGGTCGATGACGAGCCTGAAGCCGTGCACAAGCAGGGTCCCCATGGAGGTGGACGGGGAACTGCATGGCCGTCTGGAAGAGAGAGGGCAGTTTCAGAGTGGACAGACGGCCTCTCAGCAGCCTCTCAAGGTGGGGTTCCCCAAGTGCCTGCTGGGCAGAGCAGCGGGCTCCCAGGTTCCTGCTGTTGGCCCATGTCAACCCAAGCAGGGTGATGTTCCTCAGTGCCCCGGGGCCCAGGGAAAGTGTGCTGGTGGCAAACAGGGCACTTGGGAAAGGCTGGAGACTGGGGTGCTCCAGCCGTTGGCTCAGGACCAAGTTGGTGAGGGATCGACGATCCTCTTTGTGGAGGTGAAGGATGGACTTGGGGGGCTGCTACCTCTCCCACAGAATTAGCAGTGGCGGGGGCAGGTGTGTGTGCCTGAGGAGCTGTCGGGGTGTGCCGCGGGGTCCCCGACAGTGCCGGAAGCGAGTTCCCTTCTACCTCCGGCTGGTGAGGAATGGATGAAAACTCAGGAATCCGATGCAGTTTTAAAAGGCTTTACTTATCACAGGTTCAGGCATACAAATCAGCAAAAGGAAAAGCCCGGTGCATAGGATTCCAGGCTAGAACCCCAGCCACGTGTAGGCCAAGATGGCGGCCACCACGTGTAAAGGCCTTGTAAAAGGAGAAGAACACAAGACTTCCAAGAAGGGTGAGCGCTCACAAAGAGAGAGAGCCCACAAAGAAGTGTGTGAGAGAGGAAACAGGCTAGTTTATACCCCTGCAACTCAGACCTTCCTCCCACTGTTATGGAAAGCAGGGAGGGTCAAATGCCCTTAGGTAATCCCTCCCTGCACCTCACCTAGGCCCTTTAGTATGCTAATGTTTTGAGCCAAGATCTGCCTGGAAATGCCTTTATAGGGTAGAGAAGGGGTTTCTTTTTTTTCTTTTTTTTTTTTTTTGCTTTTTTTGGGTCACACCCGGCAATGCTCAGGGGTTTCTCCTGGCTCTGCACTCAGGAGTTACTCCTGGCAGTGCGCGTGGGGGACCATATGGGATGCCGGGATCGAACCCAGCCGGCACAGGCCGGCAGCGTGCAAGGCAAGTGCCCTACCCACTGGGCTATCACTCCGGCCCCGAGAAGGGGGTTTCTGAGATGGCAGGTCTCTGTACCAAAGACTAATACTAATGCCAGTTAAATATTTCTCCAAGCCTTCACAAGTCTCTTCTACTTCATTGTAGTTTTTTATTTTAGTTGCCTTTGAGTATATCAGGGAGCCATGCTTGTTTGCTTGGAAGCAAACAGCATTTCTCTCTGGTCTAATTACTTAGGGGTCCAACGTGGCCAGGCTAATATGCTGGTAAGATCTAGCTAGTCCCACGATGATTGTGGTAGCATGGGAGAATATTTATACCAGCTAGTACAGCATAAATGGTCAGATAAACTGCCACATTTAGACTACCCCCTTATCTACGAAGTGATTTGCAGGTGGCAATTCAGAGCAGATGCAGCGGCCCTTAGGAGTCCTGCAACAAGGGGGCAAATGTGTGCATGCAGGAGGGGTGTGCGTGTGCACGTGTGTGTGCAAGCGTGTGAGCATGAGGGAGAGGTGAGCATGTATGAGTATGTGTTTACACATATATGTGAGCATCTTTGCACATGTGTGAGCGTGTTTGCATGCATGTGAGTGAATAAATATGAGCATGTGGGCATGCATGTGAGCATAGGTGTTGACATATGTATGTGTGTGTCCTTCTGGGCTCAGCGTGCTTCCTGCTGGCGTCCTGGCTCAGCCCTGCCCTCTCAGCCTTCTCTCACTCCCTCTGCACTGCGGCACCCCTCTGCTTCCGCTCAGCCCCCATAGGGCCTAGCAGCGGGTCCCTAAGATCCTGCTTTTCTTCTTTCTCCTCTGTGGGGAGGCCCCACCTAGGAGTATCGAGGGAGTGAACCTGGGCCTCCTGCATGCAAAGCAACAGCCCAACAGTTCTCAGGAAGCAGGCAGTGACTGGATTCAACACCTGGTAAGAAGGGCTCGCAACCCTCTCCTCCAGCCCACCTGCCTCAGGGGGCTCCCCCTCCCTTTGTAGCTTGGGCAGGGGAAAGGACAGGAGCCCAGGGGCTACGGGCAGAGCTAAGCTGGAGAAGCACATCGGCAGGGGGCGGTGCTCTAGCACGTGGAGGTGGAGGGAAGGAGGCGAGAGTCCGTCCCCACAGCAATTTCAGTACCTTAGGACTCTGCAGAACAAAATACAAAACCCTGACCCAAGTATACTTTTTTTTATTTTTTGGGTCATATCTGGCAATGCTCAAGGGTTACTGCTGGCTCTGCACTCAGGTATTACTACTGGCAGTACTCAGGGGACCATATAGGATGCAGAGAATCGAACCTAGGTCGGCCACGTACAAGGCAAATGCCCTACCCGCTGTGTTATTGCTTCAGCCCACCCAAGTGTACTTCTTTTTTTTTTTTTTTTGCTTTTTGGGTCACACCCGGCAATGCTCAGGGGTTATTCCTGGCTCTGCACTCAGGAATTACTCCTGGCGGTGCTCAGGGGACCATATGGGGTGCCGGGATCGAACCCTGGCCAGCATGGGCCGGCGCGCTGCAAAGCAAACGCCCTACCCGCTGGGCTATCGCTCCGCCCGCCCTGCTTCTTTATTTATTTTAAAAAATTTGGTCCCACCTGGTGAAACCCAGGGGTTACTCCTGACTCTGCAGCCCCTGGTGGTGCTCAGAGACCATACGGGATGCCGGGGATGGAACCCAGGTGGGTCACATGCAAGGCAAATGCCTTACCTGCTGTACTATCGCCCGGCTTCCCCCTCCCCACCCCCAAGCATATTTCTTTCAGATGGCCCATGCTTAGCAGTGCTGGGGCTGTGGGACCTAGATTTGGGGCTCCTCCAGGCCAAGCATGCACCCTATAACCCTCTGAGCCATCGCCCTGGTCGACCCTTCAGGGGCTCAGCAAGTGGCCTCTGGGCCAGGGAGGTGGTTCAACAGGCTGGAGCACACGCTCAGCTTGCAGGAGGCCTGGGTTTGATCCCCAGCCCCGCATGTTCCTCCTGAGCACTGTTCTAGAGTAGTCCTGAGCACACCTGGGCATAGGCCCCCAAAAAAGAAAGAAGAAACCAAATTTCCACAGGACATCAGTTATACTGGCGGGACAGTTTGCCCTGCAGGGCATGTGTGTGTCCAGCTGAGTCCTTCCCTCTGCAAGGCTCCTGGTGGGATCAGGAACAGGACCAGGGCTGGGACGGGAAGAGCCGCACAGCCCCCCCATATGCCCCCCTCCCGCCTCGGGAGGAAGCAGTTCTGTGCCCTGAGGCAGTGAGGCGAGAGAGCCCCCTGGGTCTGTTCCTAGAATCTGTTGTTTGGGTTCCTGCTTGTCAGCTGCAGGGAAGATCATCTTCCCAAGAATTGCGAAATAATCCAACCCACACGCCGGGCAAAGCTGTGACAAACTCAGAACACTCTTTTCAAGCCCGAATTAAATGCGAATCCCGCCCCAGAGCTTCTTTGGAAGATGAGCCACACACCCATGGTGGTACCCAAGCCAAGCCTGTAAGTGCCAAATCTGAGCGATCACCCTCGGAGGGTGCCGCCATAGAAGAAAGCCACCGTGACAGGTCTCAGCTGCAGGCCAGCACTGTCCCCTGGGTGAGCGCCCTCAGCCAGGACGGGTGGGAGGGCCCTGAAGGGGCATGGGTGTAGCGTGCAGTGCTCCCTGGGTTCTTGGCCAAGCAGTGATTTAATCTCAATAAAAGCGCTTTTCCAGGCACTGCAGGGATGGCACAGTGCGTAAGGCTCTTGCCTTGCACACGGCTGACCTGAGTTTGATTCCTGGTACTGCACATGAGCACAGAGCCAGGAATAGCCCTAACCCTTGCCAGGCATGGCCCAAACCCTCCCCCACCTCAATTCCAACCCAAGCCCCAAAAAACATCTTCAAGGCAAAGGGTATGAAGTCAGTGACTGAAAGTTCTATTAAAATGTATTCCAGGGGGTTGCTGGAGCAACAGAATGTGGGTAGGGCATTAGTCTTGCATGTGGCTGACTCAGGTTCAATCCCCAGCATCCCACATGGTCCTCCAAGCACTGCCAGGAGTGATCCCTGAGCACTGAGCCAGGAATAAGACCTGACTACCGCCATGTGTGATCCCATCAACCTCCCCCACCCCCAAAAAAAATTATTTCAGGAGCTGGAGAGATGTCTCAGTGAATTAAGCACACGTTTGCATACAGAAGACCCAGGTTCACTCCCTGGCACTGCACGATACCCCAAGAGCCCCCAAACAATAAGTAAATAAATATTATCATGAATTTTCTATCCAATAGATTATGCCTAGAGAAAATGAAGAGGCTGAACTTTCGAAAGATGAGAAAGAGACCAGGCTGGAGAATGGAAGGCCCTGGGCAGACCTGCCGTGAAGATGGCTGCGTCTCTGATCCCTTTATCTTCTCTGTGGATGTCCTGGAGAAAGGAGTCCACTGTGGACAGCATGGGCTTAACCACAAACTGGCAGCGCTCTCCTGGATGGCAGTGTGAGGGTGATCAAGGGAAGGCCGTGTTTGTAGTCAACTGTGACTTCTGTTAGGAAAAACGTGAAACGTTTAGCTGGAAAACGACTAACCCATGCTGCTATTCACGGAGAAATGCTCCTGGCTGGCCAGCCCCCAGTTCTCTGCCCTCCTCTGTCCAGCCCCCACAGGGTTATATCGGCCTCCATTCTCCCCATGTTCCTGAGCTGGTGGTCTCCTACGCATCACTCATGCTATCATTGATTATCTGCTTGCTTTTCCCAGGTCAAAGGTTCTATTCCTGGCACAGACACTTCTTCTGACCTGAGGTGGACAGGCGGGTGGTGAGAGATTATGGGAACATAGGGCAGGGAGTGACCAGGGTAGCTGACCATGAGGGGCCAGCAGGAAGCCTATTTGCTTGCAAAGATGAGACCCAGGGCCCTGACAGGACAAAGACTCACCGTCAGGGGCGCGACTGTGCTGTAAAGGTGGGAAGGGCCCTCCCATGGCCTGGCACACAGCCTTGCACACAGAACCTGCAAGAAAAAGCAATTCTTTCAGCAAAGGACGGGGACATTGAAGTGAACGTTTCAGCTGGCTAAGTTCAGCAGCCTTTGGTGGCCAATGAAAATGTGGCCAGCCCTTGGAAGGCCACAGAGGCCGCTGAACTTTCTGGCTAGAGAAAGGACTTGAGGACAGGCTCTGCACCCTGGGGTGCCATAAGCCCCGAGTGCCTGAGTTCTAGCACTTTCTTTAGGGTGGGTTTCTTCCTGGTACAGGGTAAGGAGTGAATACAAACAGTGTCTCCAAACGTGTGCCTCAGAGTCACAGCCAGGAACCTCCTTGAAACCATCATTTGATAAGGCTCCCAGGGGACTGTCACACACACTCACCTCTGAGCAATGATGTGGGGTCTGTGAGGCCCAGCCAGGCAGCCACAAGCCACACTTGGACATTAACACTTATATCTAGCCACTCTCCAGATTGTTTCTCAGTCTCCAGGGTGGCCTGGGATGCAGTCCAGGTCCCGAGCCACTACCTTGCGTGACAGCAGAGGAATCACAGGTGGCCAGGGCAGCCTGGTCGGGTCACCTTGCCCACCAGTCTGTGAGGTCCGCATCAAAGGATGACCTGTGTGTGAGTATCATTCCAATGGGGAAAAAACTGAAAGCCTTCCCCCTAAGTTCAGGGACAAGACAAGGTTGCTCACTCTCACCACTGCTATTCAATATAGTACTGGAAGTACTTGCCATAGCAATCAGAGAAGAAAATGACATTAAGGGCATACAGACAGGCAAGGAAGAAGTCAAGCTATCACTATTTGCAGATGGCATGATATTATACCCAGAGAATCCTAAACTTTCTACCAAAAAGCTCCTGGAAACAATAGATACCTATAGTAGAGTGGCAGGGTACAAAATAAATACCCAAAAGTCAGTGGCTTCAGAAAATCAAATACCCAGGAATCAGTAACGAAGAGTATAAAGGACCTGTACAAATAAAACTATGAAACCCTGCTTCAAGAAATAAAAGAGGATACAAGGAAATGGAAACACATTCCCTTCTCATGGATCAGGAGAATCAACATTGTCGAAATGGTAATACTCCCTAGAGCTTTATATGGATTCAATGTGGTCCCTATAAGAATAACCATGACATTCTTCAAAGAAATTGACCAAACACTCCTGAAATTTGTATGGAATAATGAACACCCAAGGATAGCTAAAGCAATACTTGGGAAAAAGAAGATGGGAGACATCACCTTTCCCAACTTCAAACTCAAATGCAAAGCAGTAGTAACTAAAGCAGTGTGGTATTGGAATAAAAACAGACCTGTGGACCCGTGGAATAGAGTTGAGTATCCTGACACCCAACCTCAAACCCATGATCATTTAATCTTTGATAAAGGAGCAAAAAGTACGAAATGGAGCCTCTTCAACAAGTTGTGCTGGGAAAACTGGGCAGCTACATGTAAAAAATGAATTTGGGGGCCGGAGCAATAG
This sequence comes from Cryptotis parvus, assembly GCA_021461705.1. Lineage (NCBI taxonomy): Eukaryota > Metazoa > Chordata > Mammalia > Eulipotyphla > Soricidae > Cryptotis > Cryptotis parvus. The sequence continues at coordinate 25,120 of JAJIBD010010841.1, read as the reverse complement.
CCCAGCGGGTAGGGCGTTTGCTTTGCACGCGGCTGGCACATGCCGCCCGGGTTCGATCCCCGGCATCCCATATGGTCCCCGAGCAACGCCAGGAGTAATTCCTGAGTGCAGAGCCAGGAGTAACCCCTGAGCATCGCTGGTGCGACCTAAAAAGCAAAAAGAAAAAAATGAATTTGGACATCTAACACCATGCACAAAAATCATATCAAATGGATTAAAGATCTCAATATCAGACCTGAATCCATAAAGCATGTCGAAGAAAATATAGGAAAGACCCTTCACGACACTGAAGCTAAATGCATCTTCAAAGATGAAACACTACTAGCAAAGCAATTGGAAGCAAAGATAAACATATGGGACTAGATGAAACTAAAAAGTTTCTTCACCTCAAAAGAAACAGTGACCAAGATACAAAGACAGTCCACAGAATGGGAAACAATATTCACCCAATATCTATCTGATAAGGGATTAATATCCAGGATATATCAGGCACTGGTAGAACTTCACAAGAAGAAAACAGCCAACCCCATCAAAAAATGGGGAGAAGAAATGAACAGAGAGCCGGAGCGATAGCCCAGTGGGTAGGGCATTTGCCTTGCACGCGGCCCCTGCCAGCCTGGATTCGATCCCGGCATCCCATATGGTCCCCCGAGCACCGCCAGGAGTAATTCCTGAGTGCAGAGCCAGGAGAAACCCCTGAGCATTGCCGGGTGTTGACCCACCCCCAAAAAAAGGAAAAAAAAAAGAAATGAACAGAAATTCTGACAAGGAAGAAATTTGAATGGCCAAAAGGCATATGAAAAAATGCTCATCATTAATGGTCAGAGAGATGCAAATCAAAACAACAATGAGATATCATCTCACACCACAGAGACTGGCACATATCCAAAAGAGCAAGGATAACAAATGTTGGCGTGGATGCGGGAAAAGGGCACTCTCATCCATTGTTGGTGGAAATGTCGACTGGCACAGCCTTTTTGGAAAATAATATGGACACATTCCTCCAAAGACTAGAAATTGAGCTCCCGTTTGACCCAGCCATACCACTTTTGGGAATATACCCCGTGAGACCAAAAACACACAATGGAAACACCCTCTACTCTTCTATGTTCATAGCAGCACTATTCACAATAGACAGACTCTGGAAACAACCAGAGTGCCTGAGAACAGATGACTGGACAAAGAGACTGTGGTACATCTACACAATGGAATACTATGCAGCTGTTAGGAAAAACAAAATTATAAAATCTGCCTATAAGTGGATAGACATGGAGAAGATCATGCTGAGTGAAATGAGTCAGAGAGAAAAGGACAGATATAGAATGAGTACATTTGTTTGTGGGATATAAAAATAGCATGACACCAATATCCAAAGTCAGACAAAACATGGATCAGGAGGTCTTAGTGGGTAGAACCTACTGCAAAGGTGTGGGAGTCAGAGGTTAGGTAATACAGAGAAAGAAACAGTGTACTAATAATTATGGTAAATAATAACACCAGCGTAGAACTGAGCATTGAAAGTAGGCAAAAGTATATACATGATAACCTCTAAATGTATGTACTGTAATCCACAATATGTAAGAGAAAGAAGAGAGAGGGGAGGAGAGAGAGAGAGAGAGAGAGAGAGAGGGAGAGAGAGAAGTAAAAATTGCCTGCCATAGATACAGGCTGGGAAGGGGGAAATCAGGGGACACTGGTGGTGGGAAATGGGCACTGGTGGAGGGATGGGTGCTGGAACACTGTATGACTGAAACCCAAATATAAACACTTCTGTAACTATATCTCACGATGGTATAATAAAAATTTAAAAAACAACAACAAAGGACTGAGCACTGTGAGATTTAGCTCGTCCACTAAACCACGTCCGTGTGAGCCACCAGTGGCGCGTACCTGTGTTCATGAAGGTCAAAGGACATCAGAACACACTGTGGGAAGAGACACATGGGCAGAGAGAGGCTCAGGGCTGGGCGGGGCGGCTTGGTGGGGCCCAGAAGCATGTAACCAAGGCAGCAGGGCTGGCCCACAGGAGTCACATTTTCCAGTTTTGTTGCTGTGAGGAAGGGTCTGGCCATCCTCAGGAGGTAACTCAGTGCCGGGGGTCACACTCAGAGTCACAGACACACTAGTGGGATCACTGCTTAGTCATGCTCCTGATCCACGTTTTGGGGGTGTGGGGTGAGCTTCCTCGTCTATGCTGGAGACAGTAGGTCTACCTGGTGGTGTGAGGAAGTCCATTCCGTGCCATTAGCATCTGCCCCCTAATGACCTTGCAACAATCCACAGCAAGTTACTGTCCAGTGAAACGTCCAAACTATTCATGCTCTTAAGTGACAGTGTGCCACAGAAATGACAAGCCAGCCCTCAGAAACGCGTTTGCTGCCGGCGATGTCACGAGGAACTGAGATACCACCTCAGATCAGTTCCACTATGCCAAGGATCAAAACATTCCCACCAATGAGTGAGGAACATCCCAATAGCTATTTCCAGTTTCACCCACAACACAGGCGATTAGACACAATAAAACATCAGCTGCCGCATTCATCAGGGCTGCTTGTTTAAATTCTGGCTCTGAAAATAGAATCCAATCCACTAAGAGAACAAGCTGATTATTTCTTAAAATAGAGGAACTCTGTACGAAGCCTGCAGCAGGAATTCTTCCAGCGTGGTCCCAGGATGACAGGGCTGTAGCTCTGGCCAAAACGATACAAAACTGAAGAAAAGGTACCCACCTGACACTGGGCCGGAATTCTCTACCCAAATGCGTCCTGGGAAATGCCTGGTGGGTGAGCAGCTGGTCCCAGGCGGGGAGGGGACACTTGCTCTGCCTGTAGGAACTGCAGGTTTGAGCCCTAGCCCTGCACCTTCACTGGAGCTCATCTGGAATTGACCCCAAAGTATCTGATAATATGTGCGATTCTAGGGCCAGAGAGATAGTACGGTGGGTAGGGTGCTTGCCTTGCATGCAGACAACTCGGTTTCAATGCCCAGTGAGGAAATGGTCCCGAGCCCTGCCAGGAGTGATCTCTGAGAATGGCTGGGTGTGACCCTGAAACAAACAACTATACATGATTCTACATGTATAAAAGCCAAACATTAGGAGCTGGAGCGATAGCCCAGCGGGCAGGCCGTTGCCTTGCACACGGCTGGCCCATGCCGCCCGGGTTCGATCCCCGGTGTCCCATATGGTCCCCGAGCACCTCCAGGAGTAATTCCTGAGTGCAGAGCCAGGATTAACCCCTGAGCATTTGCCGAGTGTGACCCCCCAAAAAAAAAAAGTCAAAAAAAAAAAAGTCAAACATTAAAGACAAATTAAAGACTTTCCTTGGGCCGGAGCGACAGTACAACAGAGAGGGTGTTTGCCTTGCACCCTGCCAACCTGGGTTTATCTCCGAGTCCCATATGGTCCCCCAAGCACTGCCAGGAGCGGCAATTCCTGTGTGCAGAGCGAGGAGTAACCCCGAGCATAGCTGGGTGTGATCGAAAGGCTCCCTCCCTCCTAATAATTTTCACCTCTCAGAGTCCCCTCTGCTGCTTTATCCAACCCCCACGTTTCTTTGTGTGAGGAGTCTGACCTTTTCCCCAACCACAGCATCCCCAGAGGCGTGTCCCCGCCTTATGATCCTGAACCAGCAACACGAGTCAGTTTTCTCTGACATGATCTGGTGTGTGTTCTCTCAGATGCTTTCACACACACAGAGTCCAGTTCCACTGTCCTGTCTACAAAACAGACACTGATGTCCAGCCCTGGATCTGCCTCCTTACTGCCATGCTCGGACGGCTGCCGACGGCCAGGCCCTGCCCTCAGGAAGCCACTTTTGGAGAAAACCACTGGCCACCCCTCAAGTGCTGCTGGAGAAGACCTCGGGTCGCAGGATGCTGTGAATCCTGGACATGTTCACCACAATATAGGAAGTCAGGCCAGTGTTGCCACGAGTGTCAATGTACACAGATCATCAGGGGACAGAATCACATGCCATGAAGCCAGAGCGGCTCAGGGACAAGTGCCTGCCTTGCTCGGGAGCCGGAGTCTAATGCCCAGTCACAGTGGTGAAACGGTGAAAGGAGATCGCTGACAACGTACACGGGGGCCAGAGCCATACTCCAGCGGGAAGGTGTTTGCCTTATATGCAGCTGACCAGAATTCAACACCCTGCATCCCATATGGTGCCCTGAAAACCACCAGGAGCAATTCCTGAGTGCAGAGCCAAGAGTAACCCCCAAGTATCACTGGGTGTGGTCCAAACCCACACAAAACCTAACATCATACACACACACACAAAAAAAAATCAGCTCAAAATGAAGGCAAGACTCTGGCATCAGCCCCTAAAGGAAGCACAGGTGGACGCAGCCACCTTGGGCAGACTTGGGTGGACCCAGCCCAAGTCTGCAACAGCAGGGGCGGAGTCTAAGAGTCCACACCAGCTGCGAGACACACAAAACCTAGATGAACAAATGGGACTGCAGCAAATTCCAGAGTTTCTCTGCAGCAAAGGAGTGTGACTGGGAAACAGCACAGACACCCCAGCCACCTGGAGAGAAACGCGCACTCACTGCGTCCTCATGGGGCCCATGACCAGAGTACACGCACCAGGCTCCCACCACCACACAGTGCCAGAGACGTCCAGATGATTCCCATGTTTGAGTCCATCATCACTTTCCCAGGATCTCCCCAGGGTTCTCGCCTCAGTGACTCCTATCAAAGAGCTGGGGACAACAGCCCAGGGACAGAGAGAGAGAGAGAGAGAGCAGGGTTCCCTGCTGGTGGGGGTGTAAGTGGGTTCAGCTTCTATGGAGAAGGCTAGGGAGCAGCTCCAGCAGTGGAATCGGGGACTCCTTTACAGCCAGGCCCCGGCCCCAGGCGTGCCTGCAGCTGCAGAGTACAACAGTGCGGATGAGGGAAAGCTTGGGGAGAAGCATCTATGCACCTCAGCTCTTGGCAGCCAAAATTGAGTCTGTGTAAACGCCCACCTGGGGACTGGATGAAGCAGCTGATGGGGTCAGTGGACGCGACAGCAGATGGCTCGGCGTCAGAGACGAGGAAATCGCAGACCGGGACTCCATGGCAGAGTGCCTGCCATGCATGCATGAGGTCACGTGTTCACCCACCATGTCATGGACAGCAATTAACCAGCAGCTCTGTGAGCCTTGGTGCCATGGCAGGAGTGCCACCGTGCGACAGCCAGACACTGCAAGACTCTCTGGGGCAGACGTCACACCTGATATTGCTCGCACCTGGGGACCACAGCCAGCGGAGCTGCCAGCATTACGCCCAGCACATGTCAGCCCCAGGGATTTAAACTCATGACCAGATGCAAGGCAGGTGCTTGGAGCACTGTGCTATGCCTCCGAGCCTCGAAACCACTCTGTCTTCTATAACTCACTGCTCACATCTCCTGGAAGTAGGGACAGCTGCTTTTGGTGACCCAACTTTAGATGCATCAGGAAAACAAACGTCAAGTGTCAGGAAGCCAAAAGGGAAGCCTAGAGAGACCTGTGGCTCAGCTGAGAACACAGCGACAACGGTGAGTCCGGAGGCGAAGCAGTGCTTGTAGAGGGAGTGAGAACAAGAGCTGCAGCTTACGCGATGCTGCTCAGCTTAGGGACAGCCAGGATGCACCGACAGGGAGCAACACGCAAACGCAGAGCTCTTCTAAATATAAGCCTGTGAGAACAGCCTTAATCGCTCTGCCCCTGCCCACAAACCTCAGCGTGAGGCTCGCCAGTCAGTCGCTGCTTCCGCCGCCCTCCGCACGCCCACAGACCAGAGCCCTGTTATTACCCTCCGTGCAGGGAGCACCCAACTGCAGCCCATGGCATCATCAGACTGTCCCATTTACTTCAGGAGGGAGCTTGAAGACACAAGCCAGATGCTGAATAGAGAAAAAATAATAACAAGAGACTTGCTTCCTCCAGCAGCCGGCAGAGGTTCCGAACACGGGAATGATTTCTTTTCACCATTAAGATGTTTGGAAAGTGGGGAGGAGGGCTCATGGGCGGGGAGGCAATGGCCCCCCAAACGCAGTCACAATCTTTGTTTTTCAGAGTGACAAAGGCAAAAATGCCACCACCACCTGTTTCCCAACCTAGATGTGCATTCACACACAGCATCGAATGTGTGCATCTGGAGTGCAGGGGGCTGGAATCAGATGTTTTACTTGACCTCAGAAGTACAGACGGCCTCCCTGTGACCCTGGTGGGGACCGCCCTGCACTGGGACATGGGTGGGTGTGACCACATGGACACCCATGGACATCACTGCAGCTTCGCACATGCTCTGCTGGGAGGGGAAAGCAACACAGCCGGCACTGACCTTTCACACAGGAATTGGGGGAACCAGGAGCAAGACCCTGGACAGACCCCTCGCATGGGAATTGGAGGGAACCTGGGAACAAAACCCCAACACTGACCCCTTGCATGGGAATTGGGGGAACCTAGGGGCAAGACCCCAGAATGAATTCCCTGTCCCTGGACAGACATGGCCACTCAGTCAATGATCCTGTCAGCTAAGACTCACAGAACGCCTGCTGCAATGCCCAGACCACAGGGACAGCTCAGAGGCACAGCCTTGCCAGCGTGAGGCCCCGAAGTTCGATTCCTGGCACTGCCTCCACATGCTCAGCATGCAATTTCAGTGGCACTATTGCTCAGGGTGCCCGGTACCACAGCAAAGTGGACAGGCCAGCACACCAGCACGCAGGAGGAGGTGCAGGGGAAGGAGGGAAGAAGGGTGGAGGGAAATGAAGGGAAATAGGGCCCTGCCGCTGCACGGCCTCTGGAGCACTCCTAGGAGAGTCCTAGCCCTCCTTCATAAGGGGACACTTTGCTTCGCTCAGTGGGTTTCGATCAGATCCTTCCTGGCCGCCTCCCCCTCTCCCCACTGCCCCCCAAGTCCCAGGCCCTGCTGCTGGACCATGAGTGTCGCTCAATTCGTTTACACACTTATCTGAATTCATTTGTCTGGCCCCGCCCGGCGCTAAGGGGCTGTTCCTGGGTCATATATGGGGGCTCAAAAGTGACCTCTGGGAGCAGTGAGGACCAAGGTGGTGCAGGGAGTGGATCTGGTTCAGAGGTCAACCTGGTACTGTCTCTCCAGCCCTGGGTTGTGGCGGGTTTGGGGCCACATCCGGGTGCTCAGGGTCTACTCCTGGCACTGCTCACTGTGTGCGGTAAGACCTGGCCTGTGGTTCTTCTGCCTCTGGATTCTTACAATTCTCGGTCAAGAATGGGGCAACTGCAGAGAGACCACAGACCACGGGAGCAAGGCCTGGGGGAATCAGCGATTCTAGAAAGGAGGCTCAGAGCACGCCCGATTCCCATCCAAGGGAGAGAACAGAGACTCGGAGGTGGGTAGTGGCCCCCTGCGAAGCTGCCGTCCTCACCCTGATGCCTGGGCCGGCCGGGCCTTGGCCGCTCCCCACCTCTGCACCTACAGCTGTGCCGGCCTTCTCCCACAGCAGGTACGGCAGGGACATGGGCTTTGAAAATTCCCAGTTTACCCAAGGATGCATCCATGAGACCTGTTTGATCCTAGGAACCACTCTCATGCCCCACTGCCCCCAAAACAGTCCTTATAGACTTGTGTTTTGCAGTTAAATAATTGCACAGCGAAAGCTCCCACCTGAAGCCAGGGCAGTCCGACCTGAGCAGAGTTCATGCGTTGTGTTCAGACCCTAACCTTGTCCTCACCTGGACTCCCTGAACGGCGGGGTCCAGGGCTGTTCCTTTAGCCCAGCCCAGCTCTACCCACTCCTCCCTGCCACCTCTTCACATGCTCATTACTGTGGCGATCAGCCTCGGGCCTGCCAGTCACTTGGCCACAGCACCCTGACACCCATCAAGAGGGCACAGATACAGAAAAGTCCAAGGGGTAAAAATAGCCACCAGCTGGACACAATCAGCGATGCAGAGCTGGAAACACCTGCAGGCACAGCAGCCGGGCCGGGCCCTCCCCCAGGACCACAGCATTCAGGGGAAAGAAGCTGCCCCGGGAATAGTGCCAGACACTGAACCCAGCCCCCCCACACCCAAAGCAGGACCACCAGCCTCTGAACTATATTTCTGGCCCTTTTTTTTTTTTTTTTTTGCTTTTTGGGTCACACCCGGCAATGCTCAGGGGTTAGTCCTGGCTCTGCACTCAGGAATTACTCCTGGCAGTGCTCGGGGACCATATGGGATGCCGGGAATCGAACCCGGGCGGCACAGGCCGGCCAGCGTGCAAGGCAAACGCCCTACCAGCTGGGCTATCGCCCGGCCCCTCTGGCCCTTTTTGGTTCTTTACTGTTTTGTTTTGTTTGGAGTCACACCTGACAATGCTCAGGCCTTACTCCTGGATCTGCACTTAGGAATTACTCCTGGTGAGCTCAGGAGGCCAGATGGGATGCTGGAGAGCAAAACCAGGTCAGCTGGGTGCAAACACCCTCCATGCTCTACTATTCCTTGGGCACCCAGCTGGACCGGTTCTTTAAAACAAAGCTAGCTAGAGGGCCATGGGTAGGGCCCCGAGCAGTGGAGCACAGGACCTTCATGCAAGAAACCCCAGGTGGCTCCTTGGCACCATGAGCCCGCCCCAGCACTGCCAGGGTAGCACCAACAACACCCCATGCAGCAGCACATGGCCACGTCGGTCCTGTGCCATGAGTAGAGAGCCAGGACTGACAGGAGGGTAAAGGGGTGTAGGAGGACAGGTTTAGCTAACCTGGGAGCTTTGTTGTTTTGCCCACTCCCAGCTTAATCTATTTAAGCCAAGGTTCATTCTAATGAGACCTCTCTTCTATGTAAACACTGCTAGAGGGTGTGGCAATTACAGAAGTCACCTTGACTGAATAACTTCTGACTTATACATCTACTAAGACTTCTATGTTTTCTAGATTGGACACAGTTCCTCTTTATATCTGCTGCACCCAGCATGGGATAGTTAGAATTTACCAGGAGACTACCACCCTGGCTACGTTGAGACTATAGGAAGACTATAGGAAGGATCATACTAGTTTGCTCTAAAAGTGTGACCCTTTCAGTACACGAGAACAAGATACTCAGAATCACCCTGGTGCAGATAATAATAAGAAGGACCTTGTGGGTACCAGCTAGATTACATGAAGCTCATGAAATTAAGATGTATTACTTTGTATCAGCTCTCTCTCTCTCTCTCTCTCTCTCTCTCTCTCTCTCTCTCTCTCTCTCCAGTGTTTGCTTTTTGGGGTCACACCCGGCAATGCTCAGGGGTTACTCCTGGCTCTGCACTCAGGAATTACTCCTGGCGGTGCTCGGGGACCATATGGGATGCCGGGATCGAACCTGGGCCGGCATGGGTTGGCCGTGTGCACGGCAAACGCCCTACCCGCTGAGCTATCACTCCGGCCCCTCTCTCCAGTGTTTTACATAAGAGATAATCTCGAGATTAGTCCTTGGTGTAACCTTTGTTTATACCTGCAATAGAGTGTGGCACTATACTCTGTTTAGAGTTCTTTGTTGACACGACCCTCCCTGGATTACTTTGGTGTATATAAGGGAACTGACTTGAGGCCCCTTCGGCTTTCGCCTTTTCGCTTTGGCTTTTGGCTCCTCAGCCTTTTACTTTTGGCTTTTTGCTCTTTGACCTTTTGCTCCTTCTTCTCGGTAGGACTCAGCTTGGATGAGATCCTCTCTTTTTGGTGGGAGACTTAGGCTCTTTTGTATGGTCTAAGTTAGGACCAGAGCTAGAGTTTGTTCATTATATTGGAGTGCTGTGGAAGAGCTTTTGTACTATTAAAAGCCTTTTTAGAACTGCACAGTTTTCATCTGTTCTCCAGGCATCCTCGGAGGTAGAAGAGAACTTCAGTCCTGACACTGCCGGGGACCCCGGCGGCATCCCCGACAAAGGGGCACACTGGTGGTGGGAAACGGGCACTGGTGGAGGGATGGATGCTGGAACATCTGTGACTGAAACCTGATCATGAACAGCCTTCAAACTGTACGGGCACCATGACTCAATAAATTCTAAAAAAGGGCATAATAATCAATCCTGTTATTTCAGTGCTTAACATCTATAAAGAAAAGATCCTTACTTTTTCATTTTTCATATTATATGAAAAATGCTTTATATGTATAAGATGTTACTAATGCTACCCTATAACAAACTTAAGATAGAAAGATAATTATGTATTTAGCTAGTTCAAAATGTTAGCTGCAAGGAAAATGGTGTCAGACTATTGAAATCACACATACTACTGCGTTTTCTTTAACTTCCATTGAACTCTGAAAAAATTAAGACATTGTTCTTGAAGGGAAAAAGAGGACCGAAGCTGTCATGTACATGCCAAAGAGAGGATCAAAGCCATCATATACAGGCTGGTGACGAGTGGCCACCGTTGAGGACCCAGGCCTATGGCAGGTGCCCTGTGGAGCTGTGGGAGGAAGACTTGTGCCTCGTCTTTCCTGGGTGCGGATGGAACCAGGCCTCGTGTGCAAAGTATGTGCCCTGCCCTGCCCGGGCACTTTCCAACCGTACATGGCTCCATCGATCGTGAGCATCTGGAAGCCGCCACGGGTGTGCGAGTCTGTGCTGACTACGTATTAGTTCATTAATCAAATTTCAAAAGCACTGGCTTTTGCCAGAGATGAGCAGTGAGCAGTGAGCTCACTGCTCACTCCGCCTGTGAGCAGCACGTTACAGAGGTAGCAAGCGGCAAGGAATGCACATTTTTATCAAGCGCATTGCTTCAGAACCAGTCACAGTTCTCAAAGACGTGAACACAGGAGGACACAGAAAGAGCAATAATTCTTTTAAGACTTTACAGGATTTTTTTTATGGGGGTGGAGGCGGGTCAGGTCAGAAGGAAGAGCATGTGGCTTTCATTTCTCAGTCATCTGAAAATACTGGCACAAACCTGGCACACACCGAGAAGCGTGAGCACTCAGCACCAGGACATAACCCGCACACTCTCTGCTCCTGTTTCCCGTGGTTGGCCCCAGGGGCACGGACCTTTGGTCACTGCCATTTGATTACTGGGACGCAGCAATTCTGTGACTGGACAGCAGGCAGAAACAAGGGACCAGTGATGATGCTTTCCCTACCCTGCCGAGTCTCCTGCGAGCATCTGCTGTAAAATCCCGAGCGATGGAGCAGCTTTATTTACGCCTTGGGCAGCCCCTACCGAGTGTCACATCTCTTCTCTCGTGGCTTTGCGACGCAATCACCAGAGTCCTGCACTTGCCTTTCTAGATTTCAAAGTGTGAGTGAAGGGGTCCACCTGACGTGCATTTCGCTAGGCTTCTGCTTGGTGCACTGAGAACACACTCATAATGCCCTCTTCTCACGGATGAAGGCGGAGACAGTTCAGCAGCCCTCAGACCACCCAGATTCTAGAGGGCCCCCGGAACAATGACAGATACAAGCGCCTGACCGCTCACCTCCCCACTTCAACTTCATTCTGCTCTTGTTTTCCGGTTTGCAAAATTAATTTTTTTTTAAATTTTGGGTCATATCCAGCAATGCTCAGGGGTGACTCCTGGCTCTGCACTCAGGGATTACTACTGGTGGTGCTTGGGGACCATATGGGATGCCGGAATCAAACCTGGGCCGACAGCATGCAAGGTAAACACCCTACGTGCTATCATTGCTCCAGCCCCTGCAAAATTAGTCTCAATGCAAAAACCAAGGAAAATGTGCCCAGACTAGTCTTTCCTCCTCTGGCTCCTGCTGCCGACCAGGCAATATACCAGTTCCTGGAGCTATTTATTTGCTTTCCAGGAGGGCACTGGCTGCTGTCCTGGTAGCTCAGGCATGAGGGCACAGAGGCAGAGGGGTACAAGCTCCCCAGCCTGTGAGGGCAGCGCATTATGCATGCACTGGATGAGATGAGACGTGCCACAGCCGCCATATTGAGGGCATGAACGTGGCAATGAGAAAACGTTTGGTCCCCGATGCGCATTCCTTTACCCCAGCTAGACAAGGTTGCTCGGAAGCTCTTTGTTAAATTCCCTCCCTCAAATGTGCCTAGCCACTGCCAGTGAGCGATGCGGTGAATCTATTGTGGGGGAGAGATTAGCAGGGCCTGCAGAAAGGGACAGACATTGGCTGGCCTCTCACTGTGCGCTTGGCCACTTGGTGGCATCCCACTGAGAGGACAGAGTGAGGCCTCAGAGGCAGCAGTTGGAGAGACGGACAGGAGTGTGCAGCCCATCTGATTACCCAGCCACAGACGTCGCCTCTGTCAGTCTCTGTGCAGACAGAGGACATCCCCATTGTCCTTCCTGGGCCACACGGTCAAGACAACCTGCCCACATAGGAAGACGGAGGTAATCAAGAGGACACACACACCTGTGACCTTCGGTCTGTTGTCTTGGATCACTGCGCAGACACAGGCAGACACAACCATGATTCCAAACAACTCCACTACGTGCTGTGAATTTTTCTCTTAGTTTTCACATCACCCAAAATCTTGGCTCATTTCAAGTGCTTCAGCACCACAGAGCCAGCACCACCTCCATGCACAGTATACCTGGAACACCAGCCTGGGGTGTCCATGGGGGGAGAGGGGGGAAGCTCATTAGTGCTGACAATGTTCTCTAGTGCATGGAAGGTGAGAGCAGGAGAACCCCAAAGGGAAAGCGCAGGAATCTGGATACACTACAAGACCTTTCTTTGGTTTCTGGGCCATATCCCTGCGGTGCTCAGAGCTTACTCCTGGCTCTGCACTCAGGGATTAATCATGGTAGTGTGTGGAGGACCCAAAGAGGTGCCAGGGATTGAACCCAGGTCAGCAGCAGGTAAGGCAAGTACCTGCCAACTGCACAATCTCTCCAGCCTCTCCAGTGTTAACATTCAATGCATTTGCTGTTAATTGTTTTTTTTGGGGCCACATCCGGCTCAGGACTAGGGAGCTATTCCTGCTGGTGCTCGGGGATCCCTGCAGTGCCAGAGCTCGAACCCCAAGCTGGGCATCCTGCCTACAAAGCCTGCACTTGGCCCTTCAGCTGCCCACTCGGTTCCAAACCTACTTTATCTATGATACACAGCCACAGATGTTTGATGGTCCCATACCTACTGTATCTATATAATACACAGCCACAGATTTTTTTTTCTCTTTGGGTCACACCCGGCAATGCTCAGGGGTTACTCCTGGCTGTTCACTCAGGAATTACTCCTGGCAGTGCTCAGGGGACCATATGGGATGTCGGGGATTGAACCCAGGTCGGCCGCGTGCAAGGCAAACACCCTACCTGCTGTGCTATCACTCCGGCCCCAGCCAAAGATGTTTGATGGTTCCATACCTACTGTATCTATGATACACAATCATAGATGTTTGATGGCCCCATAACTACTGTATCTGTGATACACAGCCACAGATGTTTGATGGCCCCATAACTACTGTATCTATGATACACAGCCACAGATGTTTGATGAACCCATACTACTGTAGCTATGATACATAGCTATAGATGTTTGATGAACCATACTATTGTAGCTATGATACAGTAGTATGATGTAATTTGATGGCCCCATTCTACTGCAGCTATGATACTCAGCCACAGATGTTTGATGGCCTGTACCATTGTAGCTATGATACACAGCCACAAATGTCTGACAGTCCTGTACTACTGTAGCTATGATACTCAACCACAGATGTTTGATGGCAGTAGCATTGTAATCCTGAGGCAAGTCATCAAATCAATCAATCACGTGTCCATCATGTACCCAATAACAGTTCAAGTCTCCAGCAGACGCTTGGCCCTTCTGTCCCTCTTACCCACACCATTCCCTTCTTGGAACTTATACTTGTTCTTCTAACCCAGAAAGTTCATTTTCTCTTTGTTTCGTTCACCTTCTAGTAGGTATGCCTTGAACAGTGCACAACATTTGCTAGAAAGTTACGCCCATTGGCTGGCTCTTGATCCTTTTCCCAGAGCTGGGGATCAGCCTGGGGCTGCCTCATCCCCACCCAGTTCATGACACATTATTTCCCCGACTGCTCCTACTGGAGTCTGGCTCAGTAGCTCTGTCTCTGCTAATCACAGTTAGCTCCCAGGCTGTCTTCTCTCCTGCCACACAAAAAATGAACATGAGGGAGAAAGTGTGCAAGGGCAAGGGTGTGCCTTGCATCCGGCAGACCCCAGTTCAAAGCCCAGTCCCATGTGGACCCCCAACACTAAGGGAATGACCTAGCAGGCCACCCAGAACTATCAGGGTGGCCCTCACACAGCCCCCCTGGCCCAGTCTGGAGGATGACCCCTTCTGGGGTCCCCAGGCTCCCTTAGTGCTGCTTGGGAGGTCGCCCATGACAAATGCAAAATAAGGATTCCATGAGAACCCCCAAATCACAATTGTTCATGAGTTTTGGTTTGTGTTTCTTCTCAAGGAAATATCAGTCAAGGATGTGGGTGTGTGACCTGCAGTCACTTATCTGGGAGGGGCAGGAGAGAGGCTGGGGTGGGGCAGGAGAGGAAGGAGGCTCATCCCCAAAAAATCCCCTCCCCGCACATCCCCAAGCCCCTCCTTTCCTCTTCTTTCTGTTTTGGGCCACATCTAGTTGTGCTCAGAGCTTACTCTTGGCTCTGTGCTCAGGGTTCTCTCCTGGCAGTCTTTGGGAACCATATGGGATTCTGGGGATCAAACCCAGGTCGGCTGTGTGCAAGGTAAGTGCCCAGCCTACTGTACTATCGCTCTAGCCCAAGAAGACTCTCTGCAGCCCCAGGTGTACAGGTCACGCATTTATAAGTAGACACACCACAAAGTCACTGGAAATAAATCATGGACAGCATTCTGAATTGCAAACCCATACATGAAAAGTGAGGGAGTAGGAAAGAAATGGGGGCCCAATCCTGCCAGTCACCAAAAGCCATGTCCTTCGAGACCTCTCAGTCAGGGAGTGGCACTAGAGGGGTGATGCTGGGGGCAGAGCGGAGCAGCAAACCCTGGGCCCCTAGATGCTGAGAGGCCAGACCAGAAAGAGACTTGTGTATGAGCTGAGCTGGGGAAGCAGCTGAGAAGGGGAACCTGGACCTGCCCAGAACCAGGACATTCCAACCTCAACACACTTTCAGCACAGCAGCACTCTGGGCATTGGCGGCTGACAATCACTGTGTTGAACCCACCCTGCAAGAGAATTGGGGGACCAGAACTCACTCTCTCTTTGCCCCATGAAGATTTGGTGAGAAGTGGTCATCCGCAAGCCTGGGAGAACACCCTCACCTTACACACCAGCCAGGATCTGGAAGGGTGCAAATCACCTTGTCTGTTCTGTCATGGCAGCTGGAGGGGGAGCAGAAGGCCAGGAGACCAACACAATCAATGACAAAAAAGTGAAACAGTCTCTGATTTTACTCTAAAATGTTCACATCCGGTGCCGGGGTGGAGAAAATCAGGAGAAATTCCATTATAAGATGCGCCCTTTTGGGGCCGGAGCGATAGCCCAGCGGGTAGGGCGTTGCCTTGCACGCCGGCTCTGCGCCCGGTGACCCGGCATCCCTAGGTCCCCGAGCACCACCAGGGTAATTCCGAGTGCAGAGCCAGGAGAAACCCCTGAGCATGCCGGGTACCCAAAAACAAAAAAAAAAAAAAAAAAAAGATGCCCTTTCCATTTTGATCACTGACCGACATGGCATAATCACGGGCCTTTATTTCTGCTGTAGTTTTAGCCAACAGCGGCATTTTTCAATGTCCCAGTTCACCACCTGCTTCAGCTGGATGAGCAAGCCAGAGAAAAAGAAAGAACCCCAACTCAGTGGTCTATTTTAAACGGGAGAAAAGAGGCTGCCATCCGGCTCTGCCCTAGCTCAGCTGACCATGAGGCGTCCAGAAGGGAAGATGGGTTCTGGTCCCAGCCCGCCACCTCACTAGGGCCTCGGAAGAAGCCAGAGGAAACTTGCTCATCATAACTGCAGCCATTTTCGGCGTCTGGACTCCACAGATCATCAGAGCCCCACCCAAGAGAGAAGCCAATTTCAAGCCCGGCTCACCAGAGCCCCACACGGCAAAGCAGCCGATTTCAAGCCCAGGTAGGCAGTTCTTGGCAGTAAAAATCAAGAGGCCTTCGTGGAGATGGAGTTGTGGTCCCCCTTCCCCTCTCTGTCCCGTCCGGAGGCCTGATGGACCCACCCACAAACAGCCTCCAGATTATCGGCCATCATGCAGAGACTCGAACACACGGGGAGAGCTACCATCCAGCTCTCCCTAGTCACGCAGCCACAAGCGGCCGCATGGTGCATCAAACTAGTGGAACCAACCAATGTTCTAGAAACTCAGAGGGTAAATTCAAGAACAGAATTTGGCCAGATTCTCCCATAACCAACAACAGGGAAGAAGGTGGATTCATCAGTTACATTTGCCATGTATGTGCTTTGGCGATCAATGCAGTCAGTGCCAGCTGAGGGAGCAGGCAGGGGGATTGGGGTGGGTGGGAATGGGGGGTCTTTGGTGGTGGGAACACACTGGTGGTAGGAGTGGTGTTGAAGTATGGATCTTTCTATCAACAGTATTATGAAAACCTTTTTACTTTGTAAATCAGTGTTTCAATAAAAAAAAAAAAAAGAAGAAAAAAGAAAAGAAACATGTGCCTGAATTGTGGGCTCTGTTTGAGTCACAGTGAGAGCTGGCCCTGATTTCCTGAAATCCTCACTCGGCCCTGAGGTTCCATGGATGTGACAGCACCGTGGGCCATTCCTGCAGCTCTGCTGTCCCATGGGGCCATGCGTTGGGAGAAGGGGGTCTACTCCAGCGGGTTTACAAAGATGGCAAACCACAGGTTCAATGTGGGAAAATCAAACCAGCAAATGCCCTCCCTCTGAGCCCCAAAGTTGGACCACCTTTGGACAAGCACATTTTCTCTCCAAGAGCTGGCTTTCAAAAACAGTCTGCTCAATCTTGTAAAAATCATTCCCTTTTGGGTTGGGGTTCCTGAGGGCAGGATAGGCTGGGAGTACAGACACGGAAGGTGGGTGTGACAGGCTGGGCCCTGCCAACAGCATGCTGTGTTCTCACTAGACGCCTCAGTCACCACCCGGGAAGGGAGCACATTTCCTCTTCGCTCAGGTTTGTTTTGACTGTTGCAAGTCACTGTTATAAGAATAGCAGCATAGCGGGCTCTGGGATTCACTGAAGGATGGGCAGCAGTGTCAGTGGACCTGTCCCAAGCCCTGCCCCCCACGCTGATCTGGCAACTGACTGAGATTCCCCTTTTGGGACCGTGCTTCTGAACACACCAGCACCCACATGGCCACGCCTGCAAAATAACATGAGGCCATACATATGCAGAGAAAGCGCTTCTTATTGCATGGTTAGGGGCACATCCCAATCTGAGCTGGGACTATGAGGTGAACACTCCTGGCCATACTCAGAGGGCCATGAACCAAGCCCAAAGGTTCCAGCATGGCTCAGTTCTCCAATCTAGATCAATGGCCCTTAAACCCTGAAAGCACCTTTGTGTTTTGGGCCCACACTCAGGGGCTACTCCTGGCTCTGCCCTCGGGAATTACTCTAGCAGTGCTCAGGGAAACATATGGGATGCTGGAGATTGAACCTGGACAGGCCACATGCAAGGCAAGTGCCTTTACTTTGTAAAGTGCCTAACCACTGTACTGTCTCTCTGACCCCTAGCATTTGTTTTTTGTATTTTCCAGCTGATGGCTTAGTCTCAGGGAGTTACCCACTGTCAAAGCAAACTACTTAAAACTCAGTCTTCAAAAGGTTACTCTGATGTAGAATTTATGAGCATTTAAAAGAGCAACTAAGGGGCCGGGGCGATAGTCCAGCGGGTAGGGCGTTTGCCTTGCATGCGGCCGGTCTGTGCCCGCCGGGTTCGATCCCCGGCATCCCATATGATCCCCCGAGCACTGCCAGGAGTAATTCCCTGAGTGCAGAGCCAGGAGAAACCCCTGAGCATTGCCAGGTGTGACCCAAAAAGCAAAAAAAAAAAAAAAAAAAAAAGAGCAACTAAGATGGTACTGACCTATTTTCTTGTGAGAGGCAAAAAGATGATTTTAAGTGACACAGAGATACACTGATCTAGCTAGAATTTTGTTGTCATCTGGCTACAAGACGTGACACTGCTCCGAATCACCTTTGAAGGCAAGTTGACCAACATTCTCGAATTATCTGAAGTCACACTTGACCACTGACTACAGTGAACTGTCTCTTTCAATTCCGGTTAATTCACTTAATCTTGTCACCTGAAGCCCAACTGCTGTTTTCATTTCTATTATTTTTGGTGTGGGGGGGCCCCAACCTGCAGTGCTTAGGGGCTACTTCTGGCTTACTCTTAACAGTGCTTCGGGACCATATGAGGTGCTGGGGATCAACCCAGGTCGATTTTTGGGCAAGGCAAGTGCCCTGCCCATTGTCCTATCTCTCTGGCCCCTACGTGCTTCTTTCAGAGGGAAACATTTATTTTTACTTGGAATTTTACTCAGCAACTTGTTTATTTGGAAACTTTTTGAAAAAACGTTTTAGGAAACTTTCCTTTTGGAACAGAGGTACGATAGATCAAACCCAGGGCCTCATACTAACCTAGAGCCAAGGCCAGTTTTAGCAAACTATACTTTGACATCAGAAACAAGTTTCCACATGAAACCTGTCCACCAAGGTCATCTCTGTGGCTGTCCACTTTCAAATTTAATCTCTATATTCTTTATTTTATTTTTGCTTTTTTTGGGTCACACCCGGCAATGCTCAGGGGTTTCTCCTGGCTCTGCACGCAGGAATTACTCCTGGCGGTGCTCGGGGGACCATATGGGATGCCGGGGATTGAACCCGGGCCGGCATGGGCCGGTCACGTGCAAGGCAAACGCCCTACCTGCTGTGCTATCGCTCCGGCCCCAATCTCTATACTCTTATTGAATTCATAGATCCATTTCAGACCACGTGACAAATTTCAGTAGTATGTGAATTCTTTAATTCAACCACTATAACTGAAGCTTAAGGGGGAGGCGTTGTTTTATCAGTTTCTTTCCCCAGAGAAGGAGCTGAGCAATGCAGCAGTAAAGCTTCTGCAAGTGGGACTAGAGTGAGAGCACAGTGGGTAGGGTCTTGCATGCAGCTGACCCAGGTTTGATCCCGCCATCCCAAATGGTTTGCCGAGCATGACCAGGAGTAATTCCCGAGTGCAGAGCCAGGAGTAACCACTGAGCATCACCAGGTGTGACCCAAAAAAGCCAAAAAAATAAACAAAAAACCAAAAACCCCACACATTTCCCTCTTTATCTCCTCTCATATCTTTCAAAGCAAGTGTTGTTCAACAAAAAATATTTAAAACAAGCAAACAAACAAAACAAGAGCCAGAGCGATAGTCCAGCGGGTAGGGCATTTGCCTTACATGAGGCAGACCAGGATTTCATCCCTGGCATCCCATATGGTCCCCTGAGTACTGCCAGGAGTAATTCCTCAGTGCAGAGCCTGGAATAACCCCTGAGCGTTGCTGGGTGTAACTCAAAGAGCAAAAAAACCGACCCCCCAAAAAAAAACCCAAAAAAAACAACTTCCGCTAGTGCAGGCCTTAGAGGGCCAGGGGCGGGAGCAGGGGGCATATGCAGCGCCCACTTTAGGTCTGGAGAGAGGAAAAAGCTTGGCTTTAAGAAAGGAAACTTTGTTAAAAGGAGTCTCAGGGGGCTGGAGGCGATAGCCCAGCGGGTAGGGCGTTTGCCTTGCACGCTGCCAGCCTGTGCCTTACCGGGTTCGATCCCCAGCATCCCATATGGTCCCTTGAGCACCGCCAGGCGTAATTCCTGAGTGCAGAGCCAGCCGGCCTGTGCCTTACCGGGTTTGATCCCCAGCATCCCATATGGTCCCCCGAGCACCGCCAGGCGTAATTCCTGAGTGCAGAGCCAGGAATAACCCCTGAGCATCGCCGGGTGTGACCGAAAAAAGCAAAAAAAAAAAGGAGTCTCAGCCCTGGTGCCTCTCCAGAGGAGGGCAGGCCAGAAGCGGCTCCCACAGCCCAAAGCGCGGATGCAACGTAGAAGCCAACTAATCTCAACTAACCAAACCATGAACTCAGAAAGCTTAACAAGCAACAACAGCTTAGGAAACCCGCAGGCAAGGACTTTGTGACCCCATGGAGAGACGGCAATTTTCACAAATTTTCTTCTACAGAAGTAGTTTTTGGATCATTCCATTAGCCTTTTAGTGGTAACGGGCAATATAAAATAAATTATTGTAGGACTGCTTCAGGGGTTGGCTTGAGGGGCGCTTGGGAAACTGGAGACAATGGTGGAGGGACGGTGACAGTGGTGGTGGGACTGGGGCTGGAATACTGAATGCCTGTAAGAAATCAAGAACAACTTTGTAGACCACACTTTTAAGTTGGGGGAGGGTAAATAATGAACAACAAAAGAACAGTCTCAGCCTGGATGAGGAAGGAGAGTCTGCTATCTGAGAATTGGTGGCTGCAAACGTTTCCAGGAAGCCATTTCAGAGGGGGCTTAATGCAGGTTCCACCAGTTCAGGATCACAGTTGGTCCCCTGCACCCACACGTGTATATGTCCTCGGCACACAAACAAGGCCTCTCCCACCCTTATCTGTGCGGCCGCCTGCTTCCTGTCAGCAGAGTGAACCCTTTCGCCTCACGCGCCCTCCAGAGCCTCCCACATCAGCACAGGCTTTGTGTCCTGGCATTAGCGTTGGTTTGCTTTGCCAAGTTGACAGGTTAAATAACTACAAATTTAAAAAACAGAAAAGAGGGGACCGGAGTGATATTCCAATGACTAGGGTGTTTGCCTTTCACGAGACCGACCTGGGTTTGATCCCCAGCATTCCCAAATGGTCCCCTGAGCACAGTCGGGAGTAATTCCCGAGTGCTGAGCCAGGAGTAATCCCTGAGCGTTTCTGGGTATGACCCAAAAAGTCAAAATAAATAAATAAATAAAAACAAAAAAGGGGCCGGAGTGATAGCCCAGCGGGTAGGGCGTTTGCCTTGCACGCAGCTGGCCTGTGCCGGCCTGGGGTCGATCCCCAGCATCCCATATGGTCCCCCGAGTGCCGCCAGGAGTAATTCCTGAGTGCAGAGCCAGGAGAAAACCCTGAGCATTGCTGGATGTGACCCAAAAAAGGAAAAAAAAAAAACAGAAAAGAAAATGGTGGGTTCAGAGAAATGGTACAGCAGTCAGTAAGGCATCTTGCCTTGAACATGCTCGACCTGGGTTTGATCCCGGTTACTACACATGGTTACCTGCTCCTTTCCAGGAGTGATCCCTGAGTGCAGAGCCACAGTCAGCCCTGAGCACAGCTGGGTGTCGCCCAAAACAGAAACAGAAAAAAGGGAAACCAGGATAACTGCCCTTGATTTTGCATTTCACTACCACTCTCCGACTTTGCTATTCCTGTGTTTGTCAGGCAATTTTCATTTCCTTTTCTGAGAATCGACTGAGTCATTTCTCTTCAGAGACCTCACAAACTCTTTTATATGCCTGAATGGGCTGCATATGTGCTTATTATTTGGATCAAAGAAACAAACATCGACTTGATGTGGCTTACACAAGACTGAACTCTAAGGGCATGGGTGTGTCTCTTGGGAGTCCAGCCCGCAAGGCCTCAGCCATGCCTCAGTGAAGCTCTAGAACCAGAGACTGGAGCATCCTACAGAGGCTGACCAGTGCCCAACTGCCCGTTCTGTGACTCCTTTGCTCTGCACCCTAACACCACCCTACACAACACAGGTCCTGGGTGTGGTCCACATGTTCATTGTCACTGAACAGTTCAGGCGTCCACACTGTTTCCAAACAGCGGCCTACAGAGACAGCATGCTGGCGGGGCCAAGTCCAAACTCCCAGGCTATTATACTAAGACAATTCACCCGTGGCTCCGCCTCAGAGGGGGGAGGAAAGCCTGTAGACTACACAGAGCAGAAGGTGCTTTCCCAGGTCCTGGGGCCAAGGCTACTGCTATGCCACACCGTCAACAGTTTTGATGGTCACCGTCCTCTTGAGGAAGGAGCTGAACAGCCCATGGCTGGAAAGAAGCAGGTTCGTTACAAATAGTGAGACAGAGGCGGGCGATTCACCAAGCTTCTCTCCCAGAGGTCAGGCACTGATGTTTCTACGCTAGTGAAACAGACATGAACCATAGTGGCTCTCCGCCGCACATAAGGGCTGGGCCCCATTGGCAGGAATCTACAGGCCCACCCATTTACGCCAGGTACCGACCCCCTCACCACCCCAAGTATTCTCAGACCTGTACCTTCCCAGAGGATTAGTGAGGTCAGCGAAAGAAAGCACAAAATGGGACCTGAGGGATAGCACAGCTGGGAGGGCGCTTACCACGCATGTATCTGACCTGGGTTTGATCTCCAGCATCCCACAGGGTCCCCTGAGCCCCCTCTAGTAGTGATCCCTGAGGAACATAAGGCCTAAAGACAGCAGTGTGTAGCCCAAACACAAAAACAACAAAAGGCTAAAGCACAAAGCTTCCCAACTAAACACACATCGCCCCATAAACCCCCAGAGCTTCCCCTGGCTTGTGGGCAAGTTGGACAGGGAAACAGCAGGAATGCGTCACAGCCGGCCATAGCTCAGATGAAGACTTGAGCTCCTCCATCTCTAGACACCAGCACACTCTCTCTGTCCCTCTCTGTCTGTGTCTCTCTCTTTCTGTCTCTCTCTTTCTCTGTCTGTCTGTCTGTCTGTCTCTGTTTTGAGGCCCCACCTGGTGATACTCCGGGCTCTCTGCTCAGGAATCATTCCTGGTGGTGCTCAAGGGACCCTATGGGATGCTGGGGATCGAACCCCAAGTGGGCTGTGTACAAGGCAAATGAATGCCCTCCCCGCTGTGCTATCGCTCCAGCCTCTCCATGTTCTAACTCTGGGGCAGCTGTCATTACCAGAGTTTCTCTGCTCTTTCCCCGTCCCATTGTCCCACAAGCCAGGGGAACCTCTGGGGGTTTATGGGCGATGCATGTTTAGTTGAGAAGATTTGTGCTTTAGCCTTTTGTTTTGTTTTGTTTTTGTATTTGGGTTACACTCAGCTGTTCTTAGGCCTTACACTCAGGGATCACTCCTAGAGGGGCTCAGGGGACCCTGTGGGATGGGCCGAGGGGGGAATTTGCCTGTGGGTTCTAGCTCCTCATGGAGTTTGGGGCTGGGGGGGCTCCAGCTTCTGCTTGAGCCCCTCTAGCAAATGTAGCACCGCCTTGGTCTCCAGAAACTGCCGAGACCTAAGAGAGGGACGGGGGCGGGCTCTGGGTGCCTCACCTGGGGAGACTGGCTCAATACACAGTACGAAGACCGAAACCCAAATATGAACATTTTATGAACATCCTTATAATTGTATATCTCATGGTGGTATAATAAAATATTTTAAAAAAATAAAAGAACTTCAGTATTTAAAAAAAAAAACATATAAGAAAACACTGTGTTTGGGGCGGAGCGATAGCCCAGCGGCTAGGGCGTTTGCCTTGTCTGCGGCCGGCCTCTGCCGGCCTGGGTTCGATCCCGGCATCCCATGGTCCCCCGAGCACCGCCAGGAGTAATTCCTGAGTGCAAAAGCCAGGATTAGCCCCTGAGCATTGCCGGGTGTGACCCAAAAAGGCAAAAAAAAAAAAAAAAAAAGAAAGAAAGAAAACACTGTGTTCCATTAAAGACATAACCTAAAAAAATACACAATATGGCTTGGTCCCCACAAATACTCTCTAGGCCTGCCCTCCCCACCAAAACAAGCCTAAGAAGCGGTCCAGCCCAAGTGAGCAGCTAGAACACAGACGTGGAGATTCTTGGCCACACGGGGCAGCTCTCTTCCGTAGATCAGATGCAAGCAGGGAAAGCTGCAAAGATTCGGCTTCTTGCTGGCCTTCCTCAAAACCCCCAGCCCCTGAACTGGTTTGGTGCAACACGTACCAACCGTGGCTCACACCTGGATGTGGCTTAATAAACACACATCATGCTGTGTTTGAACCCGCCCGGGAATCCTCCACCTCTACCTGCCTTTTGTAGGGCCGTGGCACCCGCCAGCTGCTCAGGTGTCCCTCAGAGAGTAGAGGCCTCGTGACCAGTCCAACAGCTCCGACAGGAGAGATCTGACAGGCAGCCACACACAGGGGCTGGCCTTGATGAGACCAGGATGCTGCTCTTCCCTTCACTGAAAAGTCCATGGACGGGTGGCTGGGCTGAATGTCCAGATCCTGGCCACCAATCCACATGCTTGCCATTCACTCCTCTGATACACGACCTGCCACCAAGGCAATTTTATTTTTATTCATTTATTCATTTATTTATTTATTTATTTTTACTTTTTTGGGTCACACCCGCGATGTTCAGGTGTTACTCCTGGCTTTACACTCAGGAATTACTCTTTTTTTTTTTTTTTTTTTTGCTTTTTGGGTCACACCCGGCGACGCTCAGGGGTTACTCCTGGCTCTGCACTCAGGAATTACTCCTGGCAGTGCTCGGGGGGACCATATGGGATGCCGGAATCGAACCCAGGCCGGCACAGACCGGCGCGATGCAAGGCAAACGCCCTACCCGCTGGGCTATTGCTCCGGCCCTCAGGAATTACTCTTGGCGGTGCTCAGGGGACCATATGGGACGCCGGGGATCGAATCTGGGTTGGCTGTGTGCAAGGCAAACACCCTACACGCTGGACTATTTTGCTCCAGCCCACCAACACAATTTTAAAGTCTGTGTTGATACAGCCGCCCAAAGGCAGATTCATCTGCCTCTGTATGAGGGTGTTTGTTCAGTTTTTGCTTTTGGGCCACACCCAATTGTGCTCAGAGGTTACTCCTTCTTTAAAAAAAAAAAATTTTTTTTTTGGCTTTTTGGGTCACACTGGTGATGTTCAAGGGTTACTCCTGGTTCTGCACTCAGAGAGCACTCTGGCCCTAGGACACCATTTGGGTTGCCGAGGATCAAATATGAGTGAGCCATTGTACAAGGCAAACACTCTACCTATTGTATTAGTATCCAGCCCAATCTGCCTCAGTATGGAATGAGAATAATACATGCACAGAAAATCAAGGACCAACATGATCTTTTGTTTCCTCGCCTGCTCAGGAAGCCCAGTTCATAACATCATAATAGGTTTATATTAGTGATAATGCTTCCATTGACATATATTTATATAGGACACAAACACATTATATATACTGCATATTTTATAATCACTCTAAGACAACTCTTCATTGATGCCTTACTATGATGTGGACAGCTGTCCATGCTCAA
>JAJIBD010010840.1:0-50646 GCA_021461705.1 Cryptotis parvus | reverse complement strand
AATGGATGAAAACTCAGGAATCTGATGCAGTTTTAAAAGGCTTTACTTATCACAGGTTCAGGCATACAAATCAGCAAAGGAAAAGCCCGGTGCTTAGGATTCCAGGCTAGAACCCCAGCCACGTGTAGGCCAAGATGGCGACCACCACGTTTAAAGGCTTTGAGAAAGGAGAGAGCAGACTTCCAAGCAGGGCGACCGCTTGAAGAGCCCCCAAGAAGCGCTGAGAGTGAAAACCGGCTAGTTTATACCCCTGCAACTCAGACCTTCCTCCCACTGTTATGGAAAGCAGGGAGGGTCAAATGTCCTTAGGTAATCCCTCCCTGCACCTCACCTAGGCCCTTTATTATGCTAATGTTTTGAGCCAAATGCAGGGGCCCTTAAAGGAGTCCTGCAACAACTCCCCTGATTAGTTTACTAATAAAAATTGAAAAGGTAAGAAATATTTAGTAATGTACAGAAAATTAAGATAAGAAAAACAATTCGAATTACAAAATGATAATACATGTTACTTTAGGATCCTAACTTGTTTTTTGGACCCAAAGCAAAGTTCAAGACAAAGTGTTTCTAGCTGTCTGATTATAACGGACTATAGTTTGCACTGTCCATAATTTGTGAGCGTCAATTTGCTATATTTTATGTAAAGTCGGGTGTCTGGAACAAAGTCTGTGGGGGCTACTTCTGGAACAGCAATAGCGGTGATCATATGAGTATGAGTCTCTGGAGAGCAGCGATCAGGGAACTTCGTTGAATTGTCTCAGGAACTGGATCAGGTCTCAGGAACACTGGAACAAGTATCTCGAATTCTGGAACAGGAGTCTTGAGTGCTGGAACAGGTGTCTGGAACATTGGTGTAATATCTCGAACTCTGGAACAGGAGTCTTGAGCGCTGGAACAGGTGTCCGGAACATCGGTGTGATATCTCGAACTCTGGAACAGGAGTCTTGAGTGCTGGAGCAGGTGTCTGGAACATCGGTGTGGGCGTCTTGCAGGGCTTCTTTAGCAAGTGGACACTGGCACCGGTAACTGTACCTGTAGCTTAATTTTAGGCGAGACAAAAACACTTTTCAAGGTTAATCACAAGTAGAGATTTTAAGGCTTTGCAGGGATCCAAGTCTGGGATGGAGAGAAGAACATAAAGAAGCTCCAACATGGGTGGAGCAGGGGAAATAAGTATGAGAATTGATGATTTTAAAATTGATAAATCTAGTGGATCAGCAGTGGAGCTGATGAATGTAATAGAGGTTTGTAGTGGTTAGAAATTGAGGAAGGTAGTAGTTGAGACATAACATAAACACAACATTAATCACAAACATAATGGTGGCCACCACATGCACACACACGCACACATACATTTGATCGATCAATATCTTACAGCTGTATATGTGGCCCATCTAGGGTGATAAATGGTAATGAGTCAAGCGCTTCATGAATATAAAGCCGGCAAATGATGGTAGAAAGTCTTTTCCTGTGAATAGAGCATTGGGAAAATTATTTTTTGCAAATTATTAAATTTTTTGTGAGCACTGTTTTAGGAGTCTCGGAGTATTGAGCACTGTAGCACAGGTTTACTGCATTCCAATATCTTATCCTGTGAACAGAATCATTAGAAAAACAATTTTTCATTGATTTAGCAAACTTTTTTTTAATGAGCACTGTGATCAGAGTCCAAAGTCTTGAGCAACATAGAAGGATCTGCAGCAGCCAAGTTCTTTTCCTGCAAATACCTGTGAGCAAAACATTAAAAAGGAAACTCTAACATTAATCCTTGAAACATATGGACATTGAGCACTATGCTCAGAGTCCACCCATTTTTCCACCATTTTTTTTATAAGAAAGAAAACATTTAGGCTGTAAGGCAAGATATTAGACATGAACCATGATCACAGACTGCAAAACAAGATCATTATTAAAATGTACCAATCCAGGAGAGTTTAAACAGCAATTTGCAATTTAAAATTTAAGACTTTATATTGAAAGTCTTAGTTGTTTTCTGATTCTTGGAGAATTCTAGTCTTAAGAAGTCGCAGAGGAACCAGAGTTTCTTGGCAGGGTTATCATCTGTAGAAATGAAAGCATAACCTCTTCCCGAATGAGGAGGTGACCTGCAATCCATTTATCATCAATTTTCACCCAGATAGGTGAATTGACTGTTTTTTGAGTTTGCATACCTTCTTGAAAGTGACGTTCAGCTGCGGTATAGGGATCTCCTTGAGGTATATTTAAGAAGTTTAAGGTGAATAATGTTAAAGATAAAGAATACATTGGAGGCATACTTGTTTTTCGTTGCTTTAATAACTGAGTTTTAAGCATTCTGTGGGGCACGTTCAACAATTCCTTCTCCTTGTGAATTATATGGAATTCCTGTAATATGTTTGATTTGCCATTCCCGCAAAAAGGATTTGAAGGTTTTGCTGGTGTAAGCAGGACGAGGTATGTGGATTACTGCCCCCCACTGCTCCAGCATGTCTCGACCCCATAACGTTAAAGGCATAGGGGCTATATAAGGCTGGACCATGGCTACATTCCCTTCAGGGCCAATACGGCAGCCACCTGGCACTCTGTCGGAGAAGAGAGGAGGAGATATTGCCTACCCCGCTCAGGCTATGGGACACTTTCTTTAGGGCCCAGTTAGAGGGCCAATACTTGGTGGAGATTATGGATATGTCTGCCCCTGTATCCAACATGCCTTTGAATTTTCTTTTATAAATTTCGATGGGTATAACCGGCCGCTTGGCCTGAGAAATTCTGGAGGTGTACCCAACTAGATAGTTAGCAGGTGGCTGGTGGGCTTGGTTCTGTATGGCTGCATAACCAACAATGAAGTTGGCAGAATGGTTGGTACTGTTTAAGCCACTAGCTGTAGGGTGTTCGGACTGACTACACGGATCCTCAAAAAATAATAATAGTTTAGCAAGTGGTTCCCCCTTTTTTAAAAGTCCATTTAGTTGGCACAGATATTGACAGTATTATCTCTCCATGAGATTCAGGATCCAGAAGTTCGAAATGCACCATAATTCCCTTAAATTTCAGCCAATCGCTCCCTGAATTAAACCCATACTACCTGGGGAGCAGGTCCTTTTATCCCTGTTTTTAGCATGTAGGGGTCTTGACTTGGGTATATTGGTGACAGTCTTAGGGCAGAGAATGTCGAGACTGCCACTGCCTGATGGGGTAGGCCAGAAAGCATTTATTGACTGTAATTCTGTGGATTCTGATTCCGAGGATACTGGGCAGGTGGGATGAAGGAGAGTGCCCCTGGATTCAGCTGGGCCTGGGGCTGGCCCCCACCCAGTTTCCCGCATTAGGGGAGGCATAGATGTTATTTGAGCCTGTGGAGCTTGTGGAACCTGGGAGGGGGTCCATGTAACATTTCCTATAAAGGGATTATTAGAATGTTGCCCTGTATTGATAGTTTTAGAAGATGTGCAATCTCTACGGGTGTGTCCCTTCTTTCCGCAGCTAAAGCAGGTTATCTGTCCAGATGAAGCCTGAGGCTGACTTCGCCTCCAAGACCGACAGTCTCTGGCCCAATGTTTTCCCTTTCTGCACCTTGGGCATGGTCAGGTGGGGCCCTCCGAGGGGTGGAGTTGCGATTATTAGCATAGTTTCTCAGATCATTGTTTATCCTTTGAAGTTTATTGTTTCTCCCCCCTGAAGCTGTTTGACATTTCATCCCTCTCCTGATCCTCCTGCTGTATGAGATAAGCCTCTATAGCATTCTGTGTCCCCATGGGAGGCCAAACCGACTTTTCTACAGGCCTTTAGATATCCCATGAGGTCTTCCTTATCCTTAATATTATATAGTATTGCTCGACAATTTTGATTAGCATTCTCATATGCTAAGGTTCGTTTTAGGATTTCTTGAGTGGTTGGGTCTTGAACCTGTCTTTGGAGTGTTTCACTTAATCTCCCAACAAAATCAAAGTATGGTTCATTACTACCCTGGTAAATTTTTTGTATAGCTACCCTAGAAATTCTGGGTCGGAACCTACTTTTTCCCACGCTTTTAATGCTGTCTCCCGAACAAATTTTAAAATAGGTTCAGGTAATGTCGCTTGTTTTGCTTTCTTTTGCCATTCACCTTCACCTTTTAGCATGGCAAAAGTTATATTATGGCCAGATTCTTTTTCTCTTAAAGTGTCAATATTCATGTTAACCACATGAATACTGTATCCCACATTTGCCATTGCATGAACTGTGATTGGTTCAGACAAGTATGGGCTACCATTTCAAAGTCTGCCAATTCCCACTTATTATTTTGGCTCCAATCAGCTAAATATTTTACAGAATAAGGACTTGATATTCCAAACTTGTCCCAAGCCTTTCTAAATGGGGTTATTGACTCAATTTTAAGTCTTCATGAATCGGTTTTACTTTATCTTTAGATTGGTCATGAGAAAGATTGCTGTGCTTTGCTCTTTGATTATTAGATTGACAACCACAGGAACTGCAAGGCTCGTGGGGCTTGCACGAAGCTAACCTGTTCCTCCCATTCTTCCTCATCAGAGATTGTAGTATCTGCCAGTGGAGCATTTCCCCTTTGAGGGTATTAACTTTGGGGAGATTTTCAGCTTGGGAATTTGCCTCCTCTGGGTTTTCCTGTTCCTCCTCTAAGTTATCAGCCACATTAGAATTCTTTTTAGATTTTTTCGCTGGGAATGTATACACCTTTTCAAGTCTACAGCCTTGGGGCGTGTTTGTGAACAGCTTTTAGTTGGTTCACGCCTCAGTATGGGGTATGCACTAGGTCCTGATTGATAAGTTATGAAATCAGAGATCTCCCTGCGTAACACATCCATTTCTTGATTTAAGTTTTCAAGTTTCCTATATATTTCTTCCTTTTGTTCTTTCAATCTTATGTGTAACTTCCAAACCTCCTCTTTCTGTCCATCTACTCTAACTCTCTGTTTGTCAATTTCTTCCTCTAAGATAGTGCTGATTTTATTGATATCCTTCTTCCTCTCTTCAAACTTTACTTCAAATTTTAAATCCTGTTTAATAATTTTACTTTCCTGTTCTTCTAATTTTTTCTTTGAATTTTAAATCCTGTTCTTCTAATTTTTCTTTGAATTTTAAATCCTGTTCTTCTAACTTTTCCTCAAATTTTAAATCTGTTTAATAATTTTACTTTCCTGTTCTTCTAATTTCTTTTCAAATTTTAAACTCTGTTTAATAATTCTGTCCTCAAGCTTTAAGACCAGTCTACCTGTAGTTTTATGATCCTCACTTATTTCTTTAATCACTGAGTAAACCTCGTCCCTTAAGATTGCATTCAATTTATTACTTTCTTCCCCCTCTCTATTAAACATCGTCCTTACACAAAGGTACAGTTTAAAAATCGCAAGGACCCAGATGATTTGTGAAAAGATAGAGTAGTTCTCAGAAAGGAACTTTTATAGACTGGGCTATGTATGGTTCTGAGCCAATAAAAGATACAATGTATCTATACCATGAGATATCCATCATTTTACTCACGGTTCGGAGGCAGATGATCTCTGTCCGATGATAATTAGGCCAGACGATGTTCGTGGTGCCCACCCAGGGGCGCCAAATGTCGGGCGCTCCGCGGGGTCCCCGACAGTGCCGGGAAGCGAGCTCCCTTCTACCTCCGAAGCCAGCGAGGAATGGATGAAAACTCAGGAATCCGATGCAGTTTTAAAAGGCTTTACTTATCACAGGTTCAGGCATACAAATCAGCAAAAAGGGAAAAGCCCGGTGCTTAGGATTCCAGGCTAGAACCCCAGCCACGTGTAGGCCAAGATGGCGACCACCTCGTGTAAAGGCTTTGAGAAAGGAGAAGCAGACTTCCAAGCAGGGCGACCACTTGGAAGAGCCCCCAAAGAAGCGCGTGAGAGTGAAAACCGGCTGGTTTATACCCCTGCAACTCAGACCTTCCTCCCACTGTTATGGAAAGCAGGGAGGGTCAAATGTCCTTAGGTAATCCCTCCCTGCCCCTCACCTAGGCCCTTTATTATGCTAATGTTTTGAGCCAAATGCAGGGGCCGTAAAGGGAGTCCTGCAACAGTGAATGGCCCTATGGAGTTCCTGGGGAAAGGCAAACATTTCAGCCAGCACCTGGCCGTGTCCTACATGGCTCCTAGGGCCTGCTTGCCGTGCAGGCGGCCGTGCCTGCTGGACTCGGAGCAAGGATTGGGGGCCTCCACCCAGTCCCCAGCCTCCAGGCTCAGTGGGTGTGACCCTGAGCTCCAGCCACCTCAGCCAGCCGCCGCACACAGAAACTCCAGATCCACAGCTGCCCAGGCACGCGGCTCTGCCGCCACAGTTTAATCTTAGATGCAATGTATTTTAGCAACAGGTCCTTTCAGAATCTTTCTCATTTGTACACTTCAATGATCATTCTATTTGCATCAAACTGGAGAGGTTGATATAGCATGCAGAGCCTCAGACACAGCTGGGGGTAGCTGGAACTCGGCTCTCCCCTGGCTTAGCTGACCATTGGGGACCCAGGAGGGCAGATGGGTTTTGGGTATTGGCCCATCACCTCTGAGGGGTCCCGGATGCAGCCAGATGAGACTCACCCACCACATTAACCACCATTTTCGCTGTGCAGATGCTCCAAGCACATCAGAACCCACCTGGGAGGGATGCTGACTCAAGATCTGATTAACTGAGCAAAACGAGTTTGAGCCCTGATAGGCAGCTCCCAGAAGCGGGAAACACCGGGAATTCATCATATGGAGCTGGGGTCGTCCCTTCTCCTCTCCATTTTGTCTGAGCCTGGTAGCCCCGCCCAGGAGCTGTCCTGGGCGACCAGCCATAGCATGCAGAGCCTCAGATGCAGCTGGGGGAACTGGAACTCAACTCTCCCTAGCTCAGCTGATCATGAGGCCCCCCAGGAGGACAGATGGGTTTTGGGTGTTGGCCCATCACCTCTAGGGGGAAGAAGTCAGATGAGACTCACCCACCACATTGGCCGCCATATTTGCTATCCGGACACTGACCATGAGGCCCCTAAGTCCCCGTGGCCGCTTGCGCCACACGGTCCATCAAACTAGTGGAAACAGTTATGTCCTTTGATGTACTGCATTCTACAATGTGTAGGAAAAGTAGGCGGGAGGGAGAGATAGAGAGGAGAGAAAAAGATATACAGAACCCGCCAAGTAATTGGGGTCTGGGAGGGGGGAGGGAGGTGGGGACATTGGTGATGGGAGATGGGGATGGGTGTTGGAACACTGTGGAACCAGAACTCAAGCATGAATATATTGCAATTGTATGTCTAAAAGTGGTGTAGTAAAATTAAAAAAAACAAATAAATTTCAGGTCTTCCATTTAATAATCCTATGTCTCAGTTATGTATAAAACAGAGATCATGATATATATACTTCCTCATTTAAAGTTCTTTGATGTATCTAGACGAGATAATTTAATTATAGGATTTTATAAATATACTGTTATTATTATCATACATTATTATTATCATCTAATACATCATTATTATCATCAATCTTCAAACTGAAAAACTTTGAAAAACCATTAGTCAGAAGGGATTATGTTTTGACATAACAGGACCTTGGAAAGATCTTATAATTTGGATTTTAATACCATGTTCAGCTCCCATAGTTAAAATATAAAGACAATAATCATATTGAAAGATTATCAGTTGTTCTTTGATGTGCTAAAAATCATAATTTCTTAATGATATCGTCCAAAATGACAAATTTCTCCTCAAAGAGACTGTAGGTATTCTGGCCAAAGGGGTGTGGTGATATATTTCATCACTAAAGATAATGTTTTAATATGTTAATAAGATAATTATCTTTAAAATAACTTATAAAAAGTTTTAAACATTTTCAAACTCTCTAAAAGTCTTATTTTATATATAGAAACAAAGCTTTCATATATATGCATATAATGAAAATTGTGATGTAATGGGTATAAAATGTTGAGGCTAACTTATAGGATAACCAAAGGAACCATTTTTTTTAATACAGAGAGACTGAATAAGGAAAGAACTTCTGTATTAGTTATTGTGTGAAAAACAATGATAAAACTTAGTGATGTTTAAATTATTTATAAGACAACAGATTAGGAAAGAGGTTATGTTTATAGTTTCTAGTGATAGTTCATATTTTAACAATGAGCTGGTAGACCCTCTTCAATTATTGAAAGATATTTGTGCTATTGATTAATATAAATCTATTTGGCCCCATCTAGTTTTCTGTTTTTCAATCGGTATGTTATCTCATACAGGTTTTCATAGTGAAGTATGAGGACCAAATAAAACTAAACCATGAAACAACTACTAAGATCACAGGGCTTGAAAATTCACATAGCATTTTTTCTGTTCTCATATTCTATTTGCCGAAGAAAATCAAATCCTATTCTAGTATATTATTTTGTATATATAATACTTATATATTTATATATATTACTAGAATATATTATAATGTAGTATAACATATACATATATTATGTGTATAAAGATATATAAATGATATAATATATTCTAAGTATTTTACATATATATAATACTTAGCACTTCTAGATCAGACTAGGTAAAAGAAATGGTTCATACAATCTCTAGCTCTAGATTAGATGAACCACTTGAACCAATGAGCAAGACAAGTTCACAGTTTGACTCGGTTTCATTTAGTCTACACCTGGTAGTCCTCAGGACTTATTCCTTGCTTTGTGTTTTGGAGAATCCTTAAGGACCATTGTGGTATCGAGAATTATAGCTGATTGACCTCAGACCAGGCAAGCATTTTAACCTCTGTGCTAGGTCTCTAGTCATGTTTATTTTTTTAGTATACAGATTTACTGTTCAACATTCTCCTTATCACATAACACAAATTCAGGTATACTGCCTCATATATTGATTAAAAGAGAGATTTCCATCTTACACTGCAGAAATGTTGGTGTTGAGACCCAAAAAGCTGAACATTCAGTTGGAGAGGAAAGGAACTAATCCTAAAGAAAAATGAATAAATATATGGGAAGGGATTAAGTACAATGTTTTGGCAACCTTAAAAAGTATTAATTACCCAATAACTAGAACTTAAATTAAATTGACATAAAACATAAAAACTTGGTTTTCAGTTATATGTCAAAGACACAATAAGGATAACAGTTATATATTATGTAGATCCTGTTCAAAAAATATGAAACAAACTAGAGTGGTGTGAAAATATCATACAGGTAAACAATACCGAAAACTTTTCAAAGGCTCTTCACTAAGTCTCAGAAGGACCCATCCAGATAAGAGACTTAAAACTGCAGCATCATAAACTTCATAGTAAATCTGCCTTTGATTGTAGTATATTAAATATGAAAATCTTTTTCATTGTAATACAACCATTCTTTTCTCCTATTTCTACAGATAGTTTATAAGTAATGTTTCTATCTACTGTTAGGTTGCAAAACGATCATTAAGATCTTTAGAACAGAGTAAGAGTGACAGTATAGTGAGTAGAACATTTTTCTAGCACACATTCTAGTTGAGGTTTGATTTCCCCAGCACCAACTATGTTCCCTGAGCAATGCCATGAAATTTCTGAGCATAGAGACAGAAGTTAAACTCTGACTACAGTAAGGTGTGGCCCAAAGTGAAAATGGGAAAAAAAGAAAGAAATGTGATCCTGCAAGGAGGAGAAAAAAGCTATTTTCACCCTTTGTAAGTTGAGATATCAGTCATCCTTTCAGAGCTTCACTGAATATTGTCTTGGGATGTCCTCAAAGCCTCGCAGACTGAAGTCTCACATGCTGGATGTAATGCTATATGTATCAGGTAGCTGAACTCCTAGATGGGGAAGTGTCAAGTTCCTGTAGCTCACAGACAACATGGGGAGGAACGGCCACTGTCCAGTCTCCCCACAATTCCCTTTCTCCACACTTCTCAGATTTAAATATCCCACAACTCAAAAGAAGGTGACTGATGTATTTCTGCAGATTTCTCCTCAACTCTTTCCTAGTTTCCTATGCCTACCAAGACCTGGAGCAATGTCAGTTTCAGTTCTGCTATCTGATGAACCAAAATCAGAATCTCAAGTTCTTCCTTTTCCCATGGTTCTAATGGCGAGATTTGTGTTCACAAGCATTGTTTGTGAATTAAGCTCAATACACAAAATGCTTTGACCATGGACTAGGTTTATTGGTAATTGAATTATGTTGCTGCACATAAAATGCATTATATTGCTTTAGAACCAAAGGTATATTACAACAGAAAGAACCCACCCAGATTCAATCCCAGCATCCCATATGCTCCCTGAGTACCGCGAGGAATAATTCCCGTGTGTAGAGCAAGCATGGGGGTGAGTTGCTGGGTGTGTCCCCCCCCCCCCCCCCATTGCTTTTATTAAGCTTATTCCCCAGCACTTGAGACAGGCTTCTACTGTCTTTAAGTGTTAGTCTTATACTATGTATTTTTATATCCCACAAATGTGTGTCCAGAACTTTGTCTTAGTAAATTTGGGCTGTTATAACAATACCATTTATTTCTCAATTCATTTCCAAGATTGGAGTGCCAGTATGGTTGGCTTTTAGTGAGAACCTTTTGTTTTCCAAAAAACTTCCCTGTATACCTGCTTGGTAGTGGTGGGAGTGGAGGGAGTAGGGAGTCAAAAGGAAACAAGTTCTCTTGATTCTTAGAGGGCTCCCTTATCACCTAATCTAATCCTAATCATCTCTTATTTAATGGTCTTTTTTTGCGGGCCAGAGGGCACCCGGTAGTGCTCAGGGCTTCCTCCTGACTTTATGGTCATGGATCACTTCTTGTGGGCTCAGGGGACAGTATGGGCTGCAGGGGATTAAAACTGGGCCAGTTGTGTGCAAATCAAGTGCCTTATCCACTGTCATATCACTCTGGTCTCTTAATTATTTTAGCCTAACAAGCTACACATGTCGTATTTGATATGCCAAAAACCAGTAACAATTACAGACCTCATTCCCATGACCTGAACAAATGGATTGAGGCTCTTCATGTTCCTGGAGCAAACAGATGCCCTTGGGCTACATTAGCACGTGACAGGACATATGGAGATGTTACTGGTGCCCACTCGAGCAAATCGATGAACAACGGGAAGACAAGTGACACAAGTGAAGTGATAATAAAACAACTACACTATAATTTTTGTCTGTAGTGATATAATAAATAATAAATCATGACCCGTTTTCCTAGAACCACTTGATCTTCCTATTTTCATGTTAAATATGAGTTTACCAAGTCTAATCTCATTTTCTAATTTCTACTACTTTATAACATCAAGATTTTATTATAATTTGGCATCCTTATTTTATATTCAAATGAGTATATAAATTGTTCCTATTTAATACTTAAACTTGTCATTGTCTTTATTAATTTTCTTTTAATTAGTTTCTTTAGAATCACAGATTATAATTATGAATGCTGAAAATGACAAGTTTTCATATTCTTCTTTCAGCTGAGTAAATAAGTCTTCCTATGTGTTCCACCTTTGCTTGTCTTGTACTGAATTGTACTTGTCTTGTACTTGAATGTCCTGAATTGTGAAAACTAACTCTAGAGTTTGCAATACTTATTAAGATCTCATCTGAAATTCCACTCTCATGAGCTTGGTCTGAAAGATTCTAAGAAAGCGATGAATAGCAAGGCAGCCATTGCAGTATTTGATGCTATGCCTCATTTAACTACAGCAGAATATAAACTATTCATATAATTTTAATAGTTTTTCTACAGAGCACACTATGTTTATAAGATAAATAAAACAATACAGGGCTGGAGCAATAATCCAGTAGGTAGGGGCGTTTTCCTTGCATGTGGCTGAACCAGGTTCGATCCCCAGCATCCCATGTGATCCCCTGAGCACCACCAGTAGTAATTCCTTAGTGCAGAGCCAGGAGTAATCCCTGAGCATTGCCAGGTGTGACCCAAAAAAAAAAAAAAAAAAATACAAAAGTTGAATGCATATCGTGTAAAACAAAAATTTTCATATCCTTTCTTCCTCTCTATTAACAATGGTCAGGCTGATATTTACCTTAATATTTCCATTTAAGCGATATATTCCACAAAGTTGTTGTTTTCACTAGTCTTAGTTTCTAAATTAATCATTCTATTTGATGAAGATGTTGTAATTTGATGAAGAATTTATAACTGCTCTATTGGAGGTGTCCATAACATAAATGGGCTCCAGGAGTCATTGACTTGAACTCAACTCTTGTCTTCTAGTCAATAGTCATTAGTACTCTATTTAGAAACTGCCAGGCAAAATGAATGGGAGGATAATGATAATGCTCTTACAATAAATGAAAAACAAAGCATGTAGATTATTGGATTACAGTTCTAAGCAACTCAGTTTAACATTGTCACTTCCCGTCCTGCAGGGTTATTTGAATTGCACCCACTCCACTGCTAATGGAAGCATATTCTATAGCTTTTGACCACAGCCCTCTGTGTCCTACCCAGGCCCAGGTGCAGCAATTTGGCTGATTAACCTTTGATAACTTTAGGTTTTGTATTGTAAGTGAAATGTTGCTTTTCCTTTCACTTATGCCCTTTGCATATTCTTATATTAGAGTAAAGTCCATTTTCTATAGACATAGGAAGACAGTTAAGGCTATGCATTTTTAATAAAGGGGTTAATTAACTCTGAACCATTTATATCTGGGCATCCATCATATTACCTGATTTAAACTTCAGTTGTCCTAAGGACAACGATTAATTTTAGTTCTTTTGCACCCCAAAGTAAGAATCCCATTATGGAACTAGGAAGGACCCAGGACAGTCTGTGAGTAAGCTACCCTGGCCTCAACATGGGACAGCCTAATCCCCATAAGGAGGGTAACATATTAAGAGCACGGACAGGGACCAAACTCTGTCAAGACACAACAATAAGCAACTCATTGAGGACCCTGTAGGGATTAGGAAAAACTGACCTGGCCTGCAGATTGTAGCCTGGAATATATATGAGATATCCATAGGAAAAGTCACCCTTTACCATGAGTCCAGAGAGACAATTTTAAGCTTAACCTAGGGTGCAGATACTACATCTCTTACTATATTTATACAAAATGAGTAGATATATTATTAAGTAAATATAATATGAGTGTTTACCAGTAAAGGAAAGGAAAACTCACTCCAACCCCTAAACTAAATTTTCACTTCACAATAGGGTTTCATACATGCAGTGTTTCACCAGAGTAAAAATCAAATTCTTGGGCCAGGGACATTGCTCAGTGAGGTGGAGGCGAGGCCAGGGCCTTCAAGCACTGCTGTGTGGTTGCCCTGTTGCCCCAGCACTGCCAGCTCAACAGCACTGCATCAGTGCGTTACACAGAGCCATCAGGGCCTCATCCCTGTGTCTTGCTGGGAGTGTGGGAGTGGCTTTGGGCCCTGAGCACCACAGCCACAGTCAACTCACAACTGTAAGCCAAGTAGTGATATGCCCTTAGATGGAACCCCACCTTTATCCTGAGTGGATAAAAATCTACAGCCCCACTGCAAGATTCCATCCCTGAGATGAGTCCCCCTCATATATTTTCCCCAGAAGGAAGTGATTTTTATACCTGCTCATTGTTTTAAGATCAAAGTTCTGTCACCTCTTTGTAACCCCCCAACCCTTCATAAGGCCTTTAAAATTAGCAGACCTGACTTGAATTAAACAGCCACTATCAACAAACCTGTGGTCAAGTTCCTTTGCCCATCAGTGGTGGGGTAATGATCATCAGCCTCAAATGCACCAAAGGACCCTGCTGAACCCCATCATTTGTTGGGGACCCTGATGAACCCCAACAGGAAATGTTATAGAAGGAGAAAAGTTATCATAAAATAGAGACAAAGTAATGTGTTTGGGTGTAAAGTCCTAAGATCTGGGTCAGAGTCCGCATAGCTGACTTGCCTATAGTCAACCTGGTTGGGATCTCCGACACCCCATAGAAGAACCCCAGGGAGCATCACCAGGAGTGATCCCTGTGCACAGAGCCAGGTTTTGGCCGACGGGGCTGGGTGTGCGGTAGGGGTTGCCTTGCTGCGGCCGGCTGGTGCGCCCGGTTCATCCCGCTCCCATATGGTCCCCGAGCCCGAGGAGTATCCTGAGTGCGAGAGGGGAAACCCTGAGCATTGCCGGTGTGACCCAAAAGCAAAAAAAAAAAAAGTTCTGAGCACTGTGAAGTATGATCCCAAACTAATAAATAAATAATAAATAAGAGTTACAGTGCTTCTAACTCCCATTTTTGGTGTATGTGAGTTTAACCGTTTGTTTTTATCAGGCCTCAGTTTCTTTTGCAACATTCTGAGATTTAATTCAAATAAATTTTCTAAAATAAATGTCTTGAACTACAGTCAGGAATATCTTTGCAAGAGAAAGAAAAAAGAGAAAATGATATGCAGAAACCAAACTAAGTCAGCAGTATCACAAAGAATATTAATGAGAAACTTGGCAGTAAATAAATGTCTCCTTGTTTGGGGATTTCTTTCTGCATATATTTTTATCAGAAAATCCTTAAAAACTACTGCTTTTCATGTAATATCTATTACCATACCAGAAGATTTATTATTTTTTATGGGACACACTGGGACATGTTGATCCCTAAGTTCTTTCTAGCTTTAATATATGTTTTTCTGAAAGCTTCACTCTTCCCAAAAGTGTATTTCTGATCTTAAAGTTCCTTGATGAGAAATTCCACCTACTTGTCACTCCTCTCCCTAGTTTTGCCTACAAAGAAGCAGTGCCTTGTTTAAAAGTTGCTCCTGTCATTCAGAGGGATGGAGTCACCTACACTATCAAAAATGCGCCCCCTGTCTTCTGAACAGGACTCACATCCATGTTCCAGGTGAGCATTTTCTCCCACCAGTGGCAATGCTACTACTCATTCTCCATAGAAAAATGGACTACTAATACCTCCCTATCATAGTACTACCATTCAACCAAGAAAAATGAAGTTCTGCAAGAGAATGCATATTCCATTTCAAGAGCACGTAAAAGATATAAGAAGAGCAACAAATAGTGTATTGTTATCACTGCAAATGAGCTAGACAGCTTGGAGAGGAATACATCAAACTGGAAAACATCATGCATGATCGATCCCACTATTTGGTACAATCACAATAAAAACCTGTTG
This sequence comes from Cryptotis parvus, assembly GCA_021461705.1. Lineage (NCBI taxonomy): Eukaryota > Metazoa > Chordata > Mammalia > Eulipotyphla > Soricidae > Cryptotis > Cryptotis parvus. The sequence continues at coordinate 35,592 of JAJIBD010010840.1, read as the reverse complement.
TCACTGACTTAATTAAAAAATAATCTATGGAGCATCTTTCTGTCCCACACTGCTTAGAATTCCTAGAAATTGACTATTCTTGGACATTGTGCTGATATTTTCCCAATTTGCATGGTGTGCTTTATCACTCAACTTTATTCATCAGGGTGACACAGTTTTGTAAATATTACCTATATAATGCATAATATTTTGTTTAGATTAATACTAAAATTCTAACCTCCTGTCTTGTTTAATAAAATGTAAACTATGTAAACCATAATTTGTTATATGAAATTCTTCAACGCAAACTGAGTTAAATCACAGAGAATATATATCAGCTCAAATTACTTTCATTCTAAAAGAACTATGGGCAAATATAACTAAGTTCAAAAGCTGAATAATAGTATAAATCATCAATTTCATTTTCTTATTTTCTTCTGCCTTAAGCCTTGTATGTTATATCAAAAACACTGACAATCTATATAATTAGTTGACTATTATTGTCATTCATATCAAGCAGGAAGAAGAGTAAGGATATCAAAATCATTGACATTTTTGAAGATTCTGTAATCATCCCATGCTTTATTGAAACTGATCAAATCATTTTCCTGTCCAAGAAAATCAAAGTCTGGTTTTAGAACAAGTGCTATAACAAGGAGTTGATTAAACATCTACCTCTAAATACAAACAACAACAATAGAAAACAATAATATTCCAATCTCATTCGTTGCATCTTAGGATAGGCAAACAAAAAGTAGAAGCTTTGGGATGATCTTATGTAACTACCCTCCCCATTATAGAGCAGTTTATTTTATGAAAAGCAATTTAATTGAGGGACCCAAGTCTTGGAATATCTACTACCCAGAGTTTTCTCGTGGGTCACCTCTCTCTCACTCTCGTACACACTTTATGTATGCATTTTAATAAACTTGGTATTATACCATGTGAAGTAACCTATACAGTTTATTGGGGAAGATGGGGCCTTTACCCTAAAGCAGTAAATTCATAGACTAAAAGAAAAGTAGGAAGACAACTAATCTGATTCAATCCTTCACTACTAATTTGAATAGTTTTGATGCTAGAGCTGTTGCTAGAAGGAAGGGGAAGGTCTAGTGTTTGATCCATGAAAGCTTGCTGGAAGCCAAAATGGTGTGTAATCAGAAGCTATGTGACAGAGAGATTGCAGTCACAAAATCGGGAAGTCTGACTTGAATGAAAGATCAGAATATATAACAAGTAAAAGAATATATAACAAACAAAGAAAAATGTGAGGGAAAGAAACATGAAGACCAGTCATGTCTGTAGCCCAGTTCCTGAAGGTTTTCTCTCCCAGTTCTGTGAAACAACCCCACCACTCATTATAAACTCCTGCTATTATTTATTTAGATGTTCCTTCATTTATTTCTATGTTATTTCATAGAAAATCTAGAAAATCATGTTCTTTGATGTGGCATTTCAGATAACTTCCTCTTTCATATAAAAAAAAGTCTTCTATTAGAAATACTTGTCACTTGTCTTCCCATTGTTCATCAATTTGCTCGAGCAGGTGCCAGTAACGTCTCCATTAATTGGGAATGAGGTCCATTATTATTTCTGTTTTTGGCATATCAAATACACCATAGGTAGCTTGCCATGTCTCTGGGTTCATCCCAGGGGACCCAGTCTTTTTCTATGTCAGACTATGAACCATCCAGGGCCCACAGGGCAGAGCCCTGGGTGTAGACAAGACTGTCTCCTGTCTGCCACCTGCCCATGCAGTCAGGCATGGCAGCCGCACCTGCAACACCACAATAATTTTTTGCTAAAAATATTATTTTTTAGAAAAAGCTAAAATAATAATAATAACAACGAATAATAATAATAATGTATATGTATGTTTATGTATATATAGATGTGTGTGTATTCAGGGGCCATACCTGTGTTCAGGGATACACCTGGCTCTGTGCTCCGGGATCAGCTGTGACAGGGCTCATGGGACCATATGTTGTCTCAGAGATTAAACTCAGATTGGTGTCATGAAAGGCAAGCACCCTACCAGCTGGACTGTCTCTTGTCCTGGCAAGGATTCCTTTATTTAACTGAATAATTCACTTGTTAGGTCTTTCACAACATCTACTCTACTGAAAATTTATATGTATATTCTAATTTATCTTAAAATTTACTTGGTATGTCTAAGGACTATTGCTTAAAATCAGGTATACTACAATCAATCCTTTTAGTTTTTTTTTTAATCACATACCTTAAGAGGACAAATAAAACCCAGTACTGACTCCTTTCCTCCAGGTGCACTGCTTCATTACTAATTCCTGCTAGACCACAATAGATGGGGAAAATGTGCTTGTTTCAATGTTAATATGCTCTAAGGTTAAATCTGGTAAAGCAGAAATTCTATTTCCAACTAATAAATAAAACTATTGATCATTTCAATTATTATAGAACAATTATGTGGTCTAAATATGATTTATAAAATAGATCCGAGTTATATTGAGGGGAAAATTTTATTAAGATATTCCCAAGTAACCAGCAGATTTAAGTATTTAGTCCAGTTTTACATATTCTGATTGATAAAGACATAAGTATAGTCCAAGAATGAGGTGTAAAATTCTGTAAAAATTGTTTTGTCTGGAAAGGAAATGTAAATTTTAATGTCACATACCTTGCCAACAGAGAAGAGCCATTGGTGTGCTGTTCTGAGTCAGCATGGAAATTCGCCTGGAAGCAGGGTTCTGCACTCCTAATTGACCTGCCAGTTTGAAATCTTTCTTGACAACTGTGATTTCCTACTGAGTTGGAAATACTGTCCATCTTGAGCTCAGATAGGATACTTAGTCTGAAGCAATATGGTGTTCAAAATAAACCCCTACAGGAGAAAAAAAGACTATAAAATTTGAATTCAAGAAAATAGAATAGATAGCTGTTAAATTTGAGATTTGGGATTCGAGTTTACTATAATATCCGAACTACTATTGTGCAGGAAGATTTATTGGTCACCTACATTCTTAATGAGGTAACATTTATTTGGATAAAAATGATCACCATTTATCAATAAACTTGATAAACTAACTTGTAAGATCTTTGATGCAAGGTCAAGCAAGTCTACCATTTTATGTTTCAATGCATCTCTGTTAGTTTAACTCAGACGCCATGAGTAGTATCAAGGTTCTTCTCAATTAGATCTAGCCATTAAACCGGATGCCACATCCGCCATAATTGGTGGCTCCCTGACTTTTGAGGACTCCCCCTCTAAGTACACACATTTTCTGTGAGCTCTTTCAGCACCAACTCTTTTGAATGAACAAAAAGAATTTCATGTCCTTTTTTGTCCTTTACAATTTAATAATTTTATGTTTAAAATACTACAGCTTCATCAATATGTTTGGCATATTCAATTATCTAGGTAGAGCTTCTACCTAAGTAGAAGAATTGTAAAATGGCATGTAACTTAATTTATCAACTCTAGCCAAGAATTACATATATTATTGTCATATTCTAACCATAGTTAATTTCTTATCTTTTCAAATTTTCCAATGGGTATCATGTATCTCTGTTATAGTGATACATCCAAAGCATTATATTTCCACAACAGGGCAAAACTAGTTTCCTTCCCAAGACTTAAACTGAGGAGTGGCGCTGAAGCCCTCGGAACTTCTAAAGACTGAAATGAGTTCTGCCTTCACCAAAACTGGGTTCTGCCTTCACGTGGCATTTTTCAGCTCAATTCCTAGGTTCCCCAGTTTTGCTGTAAGCTCCTTAAAAAAAAAAAGAGAAGTTTGCATTTCCAGAAATCCTCACAATATGAAATGATTTTCCAAAGGGTTTAGGATCCTCCTAATGTCCTGTGTTCCAGATTTGATTTTCAGACGATAGGTTAAAGCTACTAATTTATTAGAAAATCACCATGATTGCTGCTAAGGATATATTGACAGTGGGACTGGTGTTAGAATATTGAATTCCTGAAATCAGTGAACTGTGAACAATTTTGCAAATTACAATGTTTAAATAAAGTTTTAAAAAATTAAAAGAAAAGAAAAGATCCATGATTTAATCCTAACCAGGCAGCGTTTATTTATGAAAAGTCTCAGAGGATGGGAAAGGCAAGAAGCTAGGGAGAGGGTCAGTAAAGTAAATAGATGCCCAGCATTTGCCAGACCCTTATTCAATCGTACATGGTCCCCAAACGCTGCTAGGAGTACCTCTCTGTACATCTAATACTCCTACTGGATGTGGAGTACTACATCCAGTCATACATAAGTTAAATTCTAGCTTTGGACTTAGGTTAAATGGCCAGTATATTCCCTCTGTATTTAAATCAACTAGACTGGATTTTGTTTTTCACTCACAATTTTATAGTATCTGCAATCCATATGTATGTTTTCTTAATGAAAGCTGAAAATTTTTTCTCATGGTTTGTAATCTTTAGTGTCAGCACCACGGATGTGTATCAGACATCACATCAAGAAATAAAAATGAACTTATGGCGTATCAGGAAGAACTGTCCCAACTGCTCTAAAAGTGTCCTTTGGATTAACACTGACTCTAGATGAGCTGCGGAGATCCTGCTTGGCCCTGGAGGCAGATGAGCAATAACAATTAAGTATTTCTGAAAACTAATGCCAAGTAGCTGCAGTATCTGCAGGCAACAGATAAACCCACACCATCACACCATCACATTCATTAGCTATACAGGGACTGCCAAGACAGATGGGGGTTGGGGGGGCTGAGTGGGGTACATGACTGAGCAATTTTCTTTAATGTTTGGTCTTACAAATGCTCCACACACAAACAAAAACAATATTTCCAGGTTTAGGAAATGCAACAGTATTTATTTTGAGAGTTCCACCTAAGTTGTATGAAACATATGTACTTTGGCTGCAGTAGTCTTTGCATTATTCTGCCTGAAACCAGCTGTGTTTGAGTGAGATCTGGGAATCTTATTCAAAGAAGCTCTTGATTGAACATACTTTTCACTCAGCAAACCATTAGTGATAATGAAATCGCATAAATCTTCAACACATTTCCAAAGAAACCTACCAAACATGCTTAACCATTGATCTTGACAGGATCTGCTTTGTGGAATCCTTGATGGGAACTTCAATGAGAAAAAAGAGTAAAAAGAAAGCGCTAGTCTTAGTGTTCACAGTCATGGATTGGTGATTTAATATGAGTGTAATTAGCAGAAAAAGGGGCAGTGTCAGATGACACTTATTTGGTGACTCTGGAAAGAAACACGGGATTCTATTTAACATGCTTCAATCCACATTAGAGACAAAACTAAGCTACAGTTACCCCAGGAACCTCATGGGGAAATTCTCTTGAAGTTGCCAGCATCTGAGCAACACCAGAGTATAGTAAAAGGGAAATTACTCTTGCTGGCATAGGTTTGCAGGAGCTGGAGAAGACTTTGCCTGCATTCCTTAATCAAGATATATATCTTAATTATATGTATATGTATATATATATATATATATATATATATGTATATATATATATATATATATATTGCCTTAAGTAAGTATAGTCACCTTGAATTTAGAAAATCACTGTCTGTATCACTGTCTTCCTGTTCATCACTGATTTGCTCGAGTGGGCACCAGTAACATCTCCATATGACCTGTCTCATGCAAGTAGAGCCCAAGGGCATCTGCTTCCTCCAGAAACATAAAGAGCCTCAATCCATTCCATCAGGTCATGGGAATGAGGTATATAATTGTTTCTGGTATTTGGCATATCAAATACGACATGGGTAGCTTGCCAGGCTCTACCTTTGGATGGCATAATCTTGTAGTCACCTCTGATCTCCAGCATTTATTGATGAACCCTGCTGCCCCAAGTGGCAGTGCGAGCTGGGCTGTGATAGGCTCTTCTGCTGAGTGGAGTTCTGATGAGGAGGAAGTCCAGATGTGGAAAATCGCGGCCCCCATGGAGCGGGAGCTCGTCTAGCTTCTTGTGAGGCTCTGCTGGGGTGGTGGGCCAGTGCTAGAACCCGCCGTCCCTCCCAGGGGCCTTGTGAGGGGCTGGGCACAGGGAGAGCCGGTAGCAGCTCTGCCTCGTGTCTGTGAGAATTTAGAAAATATGAATAACAATTTATTTCATCAGATATTTATTCCAGTAGAAAACAAAAGGGAGATTGTCAAGGCTTTATAAACAACATAAAAATATATTCCATTGGAGCAAGAATCCTAGTCTGAGATTCCAGGCAGATATAATACCCCCTTGCAAATTTGGAATTGATAAGATACATTGAACAAAGATCATGTTCTCACAGTCTCTGGAGAGATTTGTTTCCTAAGTATGTTTATGATATCACATTTGCCATTATTTGCCAAGACTGAGCATGATCTGGACTTTAAATAAGATGAAGTTTTGCCTCTAGAATAGGTGTTGTCCTGTGTACATGCTCTGATTTATTGTAGTCTCTTTTCAAATGTGTACCAAGCTAGTGTATAAAAGAGATTAATTAAATTCTAAATCAAATAATGGAAAAATTAGTTATACTTTCATTCCATGCTAGATATTAGAATAAATGCATTTAGAGCACACAAAGATAGTTGCATATTAGCATTCTTCTAAATTCATATCTTAGTAAAAGAAAACAAACAAACCTGGACACTGTGCCTATTAGCAGTGATTGCTTCAGTGACTGGAGGTACTGTTCTTCTCTGTGGAGAGAGCCTTGTTAAATAATTTTTTCTTATTTTTTCATAGACTTCTGTTTTCTTAGTAATGCTGTTGAGTGATAATACTAACTCTATAATGAATTTTAAGACTTGGAAGAAAAAAGTAATGGAAATGTGTGTCCTGAAGAACTTGGGTATCCCCATGGCAGGGTCTCTCTTAGACTTTGAAATGTACAATTTTTAGTTTTGGCTTGATTTGGTTTGGTTTAGTTTCTTTGGCTTGGATTGGTGTAGTTTGCTTTAGTTTGGAGGCTATGCTTTTTGTCACTCAGGGACCACTCCTGGATCTTAAGCACAGTTGTAGTCCCTGTCATTCTTGGAGGACCATTGGTGGCATCTGGAATCAACTTGGGGTCAGCAGGATGCAAGAAAACTGCCTTCACCCCTGTATTATCTCTCTGATATTTGCAACCTTGAAGTTTTAAAAATCTGCTTAGAATTCTGAGCCTAGGAATGTATTAGTCTATACAGATCAAACACCTACACAGATTCAGTTTATATTTAATTTTATATTTTAATATGCTAATTAACAAGCTATTACTTTTATTGCTTAGACTTTATCAGAATGACAGCATGTTAGAAATAAAAGTTCATAAGCAAACTGTTAAAACCATACACTTGAATGAGATACAGGCAGGAACAATAAATAAATAGCTGGATAGAGACAGGAAAAAGAGGAGATGTAAAATGGAGAGAGAAATAGATATTTTTATCTTTGTTTGAAAGTGTCCAGTGTACAAAAATCTTGAAATTTGTTTATGAAATCTTATTTAGAACTGTATTTTATAAATCTCAGAAAATAAATATATGGATCTTCTGCCAATATTTTTTCCAACATTGTATGTGATACAAATCAAAAAGTGAAAACTGAATAATAATCTTACATTGAAAACAAAACTGAATGTATCAACCATTCTTCTTCCTTTTCCCTTTGTTTTGTTATAAGGGTTGTGATACTGAGTCATCACATCAGAGGTTCTGTGTTGTCATTTGTGGTGACACGGGTTGTATCATATGCTACCCAGACTGACCCTCTGTGAGGTGGGCAGTGCCAAGATTATATCCTGAACTTAGCACATGTCAGGCAGAAACATTGAGGCATGTTCTCAGACCCATGGTTCCTCATTTTCTCTGGTTCCATTTATAATTTATCTTGCTATATTTTTCTTGCATTCATTTAGAATTGATATCTTTCTTATTTCCAATATAAGCAAAATTATTTCCTTTCAGTAAATATTTCTTAGCATTTATTTGTATATCAGTGTTTAGTAATATTTATTCTCTTTATTCTTCTATAGTTGATAATCAGATTAGTTCTGATATTTGTTGTTTTAAAATGAAGGCCTCTATCCCAGGTATTGGAAAGAAGCTATTTCATGACCAATATTTATTGTGCACAAGATTTAACATTCACATATTAACAGAAACATATCATTTTGCATTGTTTATATTTAATAAGAAAATTATATGATTTTAACATTAGATATTTTTCTATGAATTTAAGTTTGTGATAGTGAAGAGGTCACTATAAAACACATTATAGAGTAGGGCATTAGCTTTGAAAAGAATGAGATTTACTAACTCAAGGATTCAATGGAAAGAAGTGAGATGATATGGTAAAGTGTCTAACAAAATAATTGACATGTATTATGTGCCCAAGTCATATAAAACCTTATAACCCGAAAGAATATGATCACTTGCAATTCCAGTGGGAAATATTTTTTAAATTCACACAAAAGAAATTGTATTTCAAATAAAATGTGAATCACAATTAGTTTTGACAGATATAGAGATAGAACTACAACTTACTGGAAAATGTTTGACCAAAGGCATAAAAATTTAAAACTGCAAGTGATAGATTGTTCAATTTTCCTCCCATGACAAATAGAGAGTGATTTAGTGTTTAAAACTTTAGTGCATTTTGGTCTAGATGTAAAAATATCACATAAAGCTGGTTCAGCCATCTCTAGAGAATATCAAGATAAGAGAATCTAAATATCAGGGGGAAATGAAAATCAGGCAAAAGAAATTAGAGAATTTTTTAAAGCATGGGGTGAGGATATATATATATATATATATGTATTTGTGTTTATTTGAAAAGGAATAGAAGTAGGTAAGCATTATTTAAAAGATCAGGTTACTTTGTTTTGACCCCTAGTAAATTAGAGCAGAACTCCTTAAAATTTGAAAGACAGCATTGTAGTAAGAAAGAAAAAGGATGTGCTGCAAAGACCTAAATAGATGTTAGAAATAAACTAATGAGTTTACTCTTAAATAAAAAAAGGCAAGTTAATAAACTTCAATTATACTATCCACCGGGTAAGCTTCTGAATTACTCACTTACTTTGCCTTTTGAAAACAATGTGGGAGCTTTAAAAAGAGCAAAATTAGTGAGATCGTAAGCATAATAAGAATGAATTTGGATATGGTTGGTTGAAGTATGTTCATGATAGCTCATTGATAAGCTATAGGTGAATCAAAAGTGGAAATTTCTACACTGCTTTCCTTTCCAAGAAAGATATGGATAAAAAAGTCCCTATTGGGGCTGGAACAATAAGCACATGGGTAAGCCTTTACATGCAGCTCACCTGGGTTTAATTCTCAGCACCATAAACGTCCGAGCACACCAGGAGTGATCCCTGAATGTAGAGCCAGGAGTAAACCTGAGAACTGTCAGATGTGGCTGAAAACAAAACAAAACACACAACAGAAGCTAAGGTAAGGGAAATATAATTTTTTTTCTCATCTGTGGGATATAGAGAGCAAAATAAAGGAATAGAGCAACAACAAACCTTGGCATTGAAATACGAAAAGCACTTATTAAATAGCACAGAGGAGAGAAGGGGAGAATTGTGACAGTGGTGGAGTCATAGGCACTTTGGCAGGGCATGACAAGTTTTCATATTGATACCATAAATTTCAATACTTCCTAAATTATAATATATATGTTTAACTTATAGAGATATAATGTAGGTGAACACACACAATATACATATATATGTATAGAGTGAAACAGTATGATTTGTATTATAATTATCAAACTAAATGTGGTGTTCCAGTTAATTGAATCTGAAGAAAGTGTAAGTTAAAATAATTAACACTCATTCAACTTCATGCATTTAAGAACCTTGTTATCTATCATTTAGAGAACCTTGTAAAAGTAACCTTAGTGCGAAAGATTTTGTTTCAATGTCATTTACTGCTTTTAAAATTTGCCAGCTTGAGTAATAAAAGGAAACATCTGTTTGAAACTTTATATAAGGAATTAAAAAAAGTGTTTATGGCATCCTCTGTTTTCATTTTTTAAAATCTGATAATGAAACTTATTTAACTTTGTGTATTGCTGAATTGACTCGCAATGGTGAAAACTTTCTTAACTGAATCACCGTGAGATGCACAGTTTCAAATTTTTTATAATTGGGTTTCAATCATATAATGCTCCCAGACCCATCCTTTCACCAGTGTACATTCTCTACCACCAGTGTTCCCAGTTTCTCTCCCCTCCTTGCCTCCTGACCCAACCATCAACCTCTATGGCAGGGACTCTCTCTCTCTCTCTCTCTCTCTCTCTCTCTCTCTCTCTCTCTCTCTCCAGGCATTGTGGTTGTGGTTTGCAACACAGTTATTGAAAAAGCTTATCACGTGTACAAGTTTACCTACTTTCAGCACTCAGTTCTTGTCTAAGGTTATCATTTTCAACAATCATTGTCCTTGAAAACTTTGAAATAACATAATATCTTTCAAAAATTGATTCACATTTAATAGAACACATTGAATATGTTAAAATTTGCTATAGGTATAATCGCATATTTGTATGATAACAAAACATGAATACATGCATTTGTGAAAGAACCTATATGAATGTTTAGTAATTTTTCCATAAGAGAAGTATAAATACATAAATGTATGTTTGTACAATATATTTGAAATGATTGTGATATAATACTACAGTAAGTATATATGTATCACCTCACAGATTTAATTTAATATTATTTTGTGCCTAAGCTTCAAATATTTTTTTTTACATAGATAAACCACTTCAATGAAGTTGAAACCTCTGGCATACTTTCATTAATTTGTTTCTTTTCTTTTTAATACTCAAAATTAATCTGTATCCTGAACTTGATTTTTATCTATTGTTTTCATTTAGGAATAATTTAAGTACTTTATAATCACTGTATCACTCTTCTTTCCGTTCATTCGGCCTCTATTTCTGTCTCTGAGTGGCGGTCTGCTTCCAGGACCATAAAGCCCCCGGGTGAGTTATTTTGAGGGTCTGTGTTCTTAGTCATGTGTATATATGTACATATGTGTATATGTACATATATACATATATGTCTTAATATATGTAGCATTTTTGCTTGATTTTAACAATTCATTACTTAGTATTATTCAGAATTTATCATTTTCAATTGCATTTTCCATTCAGCATTATGTCTTTGTAGATTTATCACTCTAATCATAGGACTCAAGTTGAGCCATTATCACCAAAAAAGTAAAATAGTGATGGCTAACAAAAAGCTCCTGGAAGCAAAACTGATTAGAGTTTCAGTTTTGTATATTACCTTGGAAAGGTACTTATTCTCACTCTGTCTCATTCTCTAAATCTATTGGAGAGAAGTATTTAATAACTTTTATGTCACAGATGTATGAGAAATAGCGAATATGTTAATTTTATGAATTAACTAGAATACAATACAAAATGTTCTGTGGTAGACACACACATGTTTATATCTATATATTCCAGTTAAAGAAATGCTTCCTGCATATTTTGAACATCTATATGTTTTTGAGGGTGGTAGGCCAGGGCTAGAACCCAGCATGCCTCCCAGGCACCTCATGAGCAGCTGGGCACAGGGAGAGCAAGTAGCAGCTCTGCCCCATGTCTGAGAGTCTCTGGTTCAGCATACCTGGGCCGGATTAAAAAAAAAAAAATGCTGCAGGGTGGGTGTCGATGATCTGGGCTGTGATAGTCTGGTCTGCTGGGTGGAGTTGTGACAAGAGGGAAGTCCGGATGTGGAAAATGGCGGGCCCCATGGAGTAGAGTAGGGTGGTCTGGCTTGTTGTGAGGCTCTGCTGGGGTGGCAGGCCAGGGCTAGAACCCACCATGCCTCCCGTGCGCCTCACGAGCAGCTGGGCACAGGGAGAGCAAGTAGCAGTTCTGCCCCATGTCTGAGAGTGTCTGGTTCAGCATACCTGGGCTGGACTAAAAAAAAAAAAAAACTGCTGCAGGGTGGCTGTGGATGATCCGGGCTGTGATAGTCTGGTCTGCTGGGTGGAGTTGTGACAAGAGGGAAGTCTGGATGTGGAAAATGGCGGGCCCCATGGAGTAGGGGAGGGTGGTCTGGCTTGTTGTGAGGCTCTGCTGGGGTGGCAGGCCAGGGCTAGAAGCCGCCATGCCTCCCATGCGCCTCAGGAGCAGCTGGGCACAGGGAGAGCAAGTAGCAGCTCTGCCCCATGTCTGAGAGTCTCTGGTTCAGCATACCTGGGCCGGATATATATATATATATATAATGTATATTTAGGATATATAGTATATATCAATATATATAATATAATATATATTCGGTATATATATTATATATATATGTGCATATTATGATACCAATATCCAAGGTCAGGCAAAATGTGGATCAGGAGGTCTTGCCAAAGGTGGAAACTGCCACAAATGTGTGGGAGCAGAGATTAGGTAAGACAGAGAAAGGAACAGTAGACCAATCATTGTCAAAAGTCTATTATAATACACAACATGTAAGAGAGGGAAGAAAAGAGAGAAAGAAAGAGAAGAGAAAGAGAAAGAGAGGAAAAAAGATGGAGAACCTGCCATGGAGGCAGGCTAGGGGAGGGGGGAGGGTATTGGGGATATTGGTGGTGGGAGGTGGGCACTGGTGGAGGGATGGGTGCTGGAACACTGTATGGCTTGAAACCCAAACATAAACATTTTTGTAATTGTCCAAAAATAAATAAATAAATGTAAAAAATATTAATAATAGAATTATATTAGTAATCAAAAAAAAGTACTTATGCTATCTGCAAGGCAAAAGAAACAATTTTTATTACAGAGAATAGAAAAGGCTGGAGAGACAATCCAGGGTTTGAGAAATTTGTTTTGCATGAGGCAGACCCCAGACCTGAGTTTGATTTTTAGCACCTCATGTGAGTCCACACTCCAGCACTACTTGGAGTGAACCCCTGAGTAGTGAGGCAATAGTGAGCTCTAAATACAGGAGGGTATGACCCATAAATAATGAGAGAGAGGGGGGGGATAGAAGAAAAAGGAGAATTGTGGACTGAGAGATTCCAAAGCCTTCAATAAATTCCCTCCCAGGCATGCTCCATCTTATCTGCAAGCTTAAACAAAGGTTTCAATTGCATTGTTAAAGTGCAAATGAAGGAGGCAGGGAAGGGAGCCAGGTAATCTAGTTAACACAATTGATTTTTTTCAATCTTGCCTGCAAGAGGTGTAGCCAGTCAAATAGATAAAGAAAATCTATTTATCTAGTCCCATGCCTAGGGGTGGGACTAAAAAACAGTGAAAGAGGCTGATAGGCAAAATAATTTCCACTTAGACCCTTGGCTCACACCCAGACAGTCTGTGACCTCTGCTGCCTCAGGTTCACCCAGGCCAAGAACAGAAAAGGAGCATATGTACTTTTGTGAGAACCAAACAAAGCCAAAGTGACCAAGAGCTGCAGTCACCAATAAAGAGAAGCAGATCAGCGTGTACAAAGCAGCGGCCACCAAAGGAAGATATCATAGACCAGAGGCAAGGAGACCCCTAGACACGTCCTGCAGTCTGCTGCAGGAATGTAGCTATTTCTGTTGAAATAAATGAACTAGAATTATTTTGAGTGATTTAGTCTTGTTTGCTAATTTTACATACAAGACACAAGCCCTCACTCAGTAACTAGTCTGGGTTCACTGCATTATCATGGCCTTCAATGCGTGTCATGGGCACTTGCATGTTCAAGAATTTCTATGAAACTGATGTAGGCAGGCAGACAGGGGGTTCCCCACATGGCAATGAATTACCCTAAGGCTGTCCAAAGTCACCTTTTGGAACCAGAAACCAAGACTTTATAAGACCTTCCTCAACAATAAACCCTGAGGGAGCTGGATCAACCTTTCTCTGCCCAGTCCTTAATACTGCTACATTGCAGGACAGAACCAGCAGGAACAGAGGTCAAAAAAGGAGATTTTCCAAGAAGACCACTCCCAAAATCTACTCCTTTAGCAACTGCCCTAGCAACCTAGGTTGAAGCCCCATATGGGAGTGCTTGGGGAGAAATCTATAAAAGCCGTCCTGACCGTCCTGACCAAAGCACGCAAATACTGCCTGGGCACACATGCTGCCTGAGCACACATGCTGCCAGCGCCCATGTGCTGCTTGAGCCCACGTGGCTAAACACATGTGGTGCCTGAGCACGTGTGTCGCCCTCACCTCCCCTCTTGATATGTGTACTCTCTCTCACTTTCCCTCCTCCTTCCCTTTCCTAAAGCCTCCTTAATAAAACCTGAAAATTATTTTTCTGCGAGGTTGACAAGAACCCTGAGGAAACCCTGGGTAAGGCCTAACACTGACTTTTCCTTTCCTTCAAAGAGCAATTCTTTGCTCCAGCCTGAATCCATGGCTCCCCAAGAAAACTCAGGTGGTGGGGATCAACTCCCATGCCTAGAAATCAAGTGGACATCAGGTATGGCCTGATGGCCACTTTGTAGGACTGGTGGGGCTCAGGTCCATGCTGTACAGGGGCTCATTGCAGATATTAGTCCTTAGCCTGCCCAGCGTGTTCCAGGTTGCAGAGGCAGCTGGGGAGAAAGTGACCATCTCTCTCCCCTTCCCACCTCACATAAGCCACCCATGAGTCCCACCTGCATCAGAACCATTCAGTCATGGAAGACACACAGAGCTGATGGAGCTAATTAGGTATAGCACCAATACTCTTGAGTTAAGCTGCTTTCAGAGTTATATGAAAAGAATGTCCAGTTGTTTGACAAAAGCTTGAGTTCAAAGAAACCAAATGCAGTCTCCCTTCAAAATGTGATTTTTATGTTTGTTGATGTTGAGTGAAAATACACAAATTAATTAAGGTTCAATTCAACATCATCAGCAGTTTCCAGAAGACAGTTCAGTTTTTGTGTGGTGATTTACCAATATGTTTTGTAATTTTGTTTCCTATGTCTCCCTGGAATTTGAAAAAAAAAATAAAGACCATGCAATAGGAGAAGAAAAAAAGAAAAATTAAGCAACATTCTCAGATTGAAATATTCAGCAAGAATATTTGCTGCAAATATTCTTGCTTCCTATAATTTTGCTTAGTTAACTTTGAATATATATGTATTTTTATTTACTATACCACCATGATATGTACAATTACAAAGATGTTTATGGTTCAGTCATATAGTGTTCATGTAATGTAGGTGGGCCTCACTGGTGACTTATGTGAAGCTGGAGAGATGGTCCCTTTCTCCCCAGCCACCTCTGCCACCTGGGACCCACTGGGCAGGCTAAGGACTGATAAAGTCTACAATAAGCCCCTGCGCGGTGTGGGCCTGAGCCCCACCAACCCCACAAGGTGGCTGTCAAACCATATCTGATGTCCGCTTGATCGCTAGGCAGAGAACTTGATTCCCACCACCCGAGATTTCTCAGGGAGTCACAGACTCAGACTGGAGTGAGGAATTGCTCTTTGCAGGAAAGGAAAGTCAGTCCGAGGCCTCACCCAGGGTTTTCTCAGGGTTCTTGTCTACCTCGCAGAAAAGATTTTTCAGGAGTCAATGAGCAATGAAGTAAAACAGATTTTTATTATGGAGATTTTAGGACTGGGAAGGAGGAGGGAAAGAGAGAGTAACATGCTCAAGGGAGAACTCGGGCTGCTCCAAAAGTGAGCGAGCCCTGACTGATTTCCAAAAGGTAATTTTAACTTCTTTTTTTCCCCCAAATCTTATTACACCACTTTTAGACATACAATTGCAAGATGTTCATGTAGAGTTTTGGTTCTACAGTGTTCCAACACCCAGCCCTCCACCGAACCCATCTCCCATCATCAATGTCCCCACCTCTCTCTCCCTCCCACACCTCAAGTACTTGGTGGGTTCTGCATGTCTTTTCTCTCCTCTCTATCTCTCCCTCCTGCCTAACTTTCCTACACATCTTAGAATGCAGTACATTAAAGGACATAACTGTTTCCACTAGTTTGATGAGGCCACACGGCTTAGGGGCCTCATGGTCAGCATCTGGACAGTGAAGGTGGCAGCTAGTGTGGTGGGTGAGTCTCATCCGGCTGCTTCTGGGACCCCCAGAGGTGATGGGCCCACTCCCAAAATCTATCTGTCCTCCTGGGGATCCCCATGGTCAGCTGAGCCTGGGGAGAGCCGAGTTCCAGCTTCCCCAGCCGCGTTTGAGACTGCATGCTATCGGGACTTTTAACTTCTTGGACTGGAATGCTCTGGAATCTTCTGCTGGGCCAATAGAATGTTGATGGGGGTTAAGGGATGGGCAGAAGAAGGTGGTTCCAGCTTCCTCAGGGTCTATTGTTGGTTAATGGGTCTTATCAAGTTTTCATTCCTGGTTCCGAAGGTGACGGCCTAATGGCAACAGTTCACTGCCATGCAGCCCCCACCCCCCATCTGTCTGCCTATATCACCAGCACTCATCCATCCACCAGTGCCCACTTCCCACCACCAATGTCCCCTTGCCTCTATGGCAGGCACTTTGCCTCTTCTCTCTCTCTCTCTCTCTCTCTCTCTCTATATATATATATATATATATAGAGAGAGAGAGAGATATCTATATATAGATATAGATATATAGATATAGATATCTATATTGATATATAGATATATCTATATAGATATATATCTATATAGATATATCTGTCTTTCTGTCTCTTCCTCTCTTACACATTGTGGCTTGCAATACATACATTTAGAGGTTATCATGTATATTCATTTGCCTACATTCAATGCTCATTTCTAGGTTGGTATTATCATTTCCAATAATTGTTGGCACATTGTTCCCTTCTCTGTCTTATCTAACCTCTGACTTCACACTCTTACAGTAGATGTAGATTCAACCCTCTGACAAGACCACCTGATTCATGTTTGTCTGACCATGGATATTAGTATCATACTATTCTTTAATATCCAGCAAATAGGTGTAGTCATTCTATATCTGTCCTTTTGCCTCTGGTTAATTTCACTCAACATGGTCCTCTCCATGTCAATCCATTTATAGGCAAATTTCAAAACTTTGTTTTTACTGACAGATGCATAGTATTTCATTGTGTATATGTACCAAAGTTTCTTTATGCAGTCATCTGTTCTCAGGCACTCTGGTTGTTTCCAAACTCTGGCTATTGTGAATAGTGCTGATATGAATATAAAAGTGCAGATGGTGCTTCTGCTGTGTGTTTTTGGCCTGCCAGAGTATATTTCAAAAGTGATATTGCTGGGTCAAATGGGAGCTCAGTTTCTAGTTTTTGGGAGAATATCCATATTCTTTTCCAAAAAGCTGTACCAGTTGACATTCCTACCAACAATAGAGGAGAGTCCTGTCTTTCCCCACATCCATGTCAGCACTTGTTATTCTTACTCTTTTGGATATGTGCCAATCTCTGTGTGTGAAATGATATCCCATTATTGTTTTGATTTGAATCTCCCTGATGATTAGTGATGATAAGCATTTTTTCATTTGCCTGTTAGCCACTTGAATTTCTTATTTTTGGAAGTTTCTGTTCATTTCTTCTCTCCACCCCTCTTTTTATGGGGTTGGCAGTTTTCTTCTTGTAAAGTTCTACCAGTGCCTGATATATCCTGGACATAACCCCTTATCAGATGGGTATTGGGTGAATCTTCTTTGCTACTCTGTGGACTGTCTTTGTATCTTGGTTGCTGTTTCTTTTGAGGTGCAGAAGCTTTTTAGTTTCATATAGTCCCATATGCTTATTTTTGCTTCCAACTTTTGTTAATGTTATTTCATATTTGAAGATGCCTTTAGCTTCAATGTTGTAAAGGATTTGAATATTTTAATAGGAATGAATCATATCCTATAAAATAATAAAGCTAAAAACATTATCTTAATTTCCTTCAAAATTTTCACTTTGTTTCATATCTAGAAGTATTTCTTTTGTTTGTTTGAACCACATCTGGTATTACACTGGGTTTACTCCTGGCTCTGAACTCAGGGAGGGATCACTCCTGGTAGGGTTTCGGGATCATATGGAAAGCTGGAACCCAAACAGAGATCAGCTGCATGCAAGGCAAGAATCCTACCAACTGTATTATCTATCCCCATATCTAGATATGTTTTATAAACTTTGGAGCACACTTTTGTAATTCAGTAACTTCTAGCATTGATAAAACTGATCAATTCAACCATGAAAGCTTATTCATAAAGCTGAGTTATATATTTTACAATAGTTAGCTGTATCCAGAGGCTTGTTTAAGTGAGTGAAACAATACATGTGTTCTTTCTAATGGGCAAAGCCATTCAGTCTCTGGGCTCCTTACAGTGTGGCTCATCAATTGTTTGTATAATTCTCTTTGCAGTGTTGTCTTGTTGTGGGTCTAATGTGGGACCAGTTATGGAAATTCAAGGGATTTTGTCCCATGGATACATGTGCCACAGCAATGTGCAACTTTGCTTTTATAAAATATATGGAACTTAGAGTCTGCCATCTAGACAGTGGGCCTGCTTACCATGCAGGAAATTCTATATTATCTTTCTTCCCACAGTTTTATAACAAAGCCAAACATGTTCTCCTCCTAAAACATCATGGGCATATGTGTCAGGCATGGCAAAGGATTATACTACTATTTTTTTTTGTTAATAAATTGGAAGGGCTCTGCCCTAAGGACCCTGGATTGTTGATTGTCAACCCTGGGATGAACCCAGAGCCATGGCAGAGTCTGGCAAGCTACCTGTGGTGTATTTGATATGCCAAAAACAATAACAATAACGGATCTCATTCCCATTGAATGGAGATGTTACTGCTGCCCGCTCGAGCAAATCAATGAATAATGGGAAGACAAGTGTCAATATATTGGAATTATAATTCCCTGAATCTAAGAACATTTGTGTATATTAGAAAAATTGTAAGATACAAAAAAGCAGCTCTTCCACAGTAACAGCAATTTAGAAATGCCAGTATAATAAAAATATCTTTTAAATAAATCCAAGTCCTGGGGCCAGAGTGATAGTCCAGTGGGTAGGGTGTTTGCCTTGCACGTGGCGGTCCATGCCAACCAGGGTTCAATCCGCGGCATCCCATATGGTCCCCGAGCACTGCCAGGAGTAATTCCTGAGTGCAGAGTCAGGATAAACCCTGAGCATTGCTGGGTGTGACCCCAAAAAGCAAAAAATAAATAAATAAATAAATAAATAAATCCATGTCCTATTTTATACAGAGCATTAATGCTACATTCTTCCTGTTTACAAAGTAAAAACTGTCTTTATATTTTCATTAATGTTTTATTGTGTCATTCATTAAATTTTTTCAGTTGTCTGTAAAAATAAATTTCCTTTTTGTTAGAATCTTACTGATTAAAAAATACTGAAATCAATATAATTGGTGGAGATATATATGACCTCATTTTAAATATCTGGGTTCAAGTCTTGACTTCTATTTTTTTGGTAAAAAAATCTTCTCACTATCCCAGTTTCCTTTTTCGTTTTGTGACTTAAAATAGGACATACTTCATGACTTGCATAATAATTGCACAAACATATACATTAAAAATACCTAGCCATCGCCCAAGAGCCAGTACTAGGCAGGCAGTGAGGAAACCAGGCCAGGAAATGTAGATCTCCGATTGTTCTTGATATGCAGTATAATTGGACAGCCCCATCAATTCCCATTGGCACAGAGTGTAGCCAATCAGGTATCAGAAAAAGCTATGGGGAGGGAGATATAGTAAGAACTCAGGTCACTATTTATACTGTGTTGTTGTGATTGTCATTGATTTGCTAGGGCAATACCACTATGGCTGCTACTAATTCTGCTAAAGAATCATGCTTAGCACAGCAAATCAATAGACATATCACTAAAGACATTCAGTGATTGGAGCACAAATGCATTTATATCCACAAGGTAGCAAATAAAGAGATTAAGAAACTAACGAAAAGTTAGTTTCACTGCAATGCTACTACTCATAAAATTGACAATCATATCTAATCACATAGACTCTGTAAGTTCTAAATGGAATACATAGGCAGGCATCATCTTGATAAACTTCAGTGTAATTTCCTCAGATAAGTACACCTCTTCTTTCCAATTTACTTTTACTTTATTTATAAAACTTTTAATAATAATGAGTTGGGTGTTCAGTATTTTGATCCAAATTCAGGGTCAGTGTTCAATGGCCCATATCCCGCTTTATTCTTAACATCGTTGCATTTTGTTGCTATTTATGATCAGAATCAAGTTTAACTCTTCTCTATCCCAACCCATGTTTGTGGGACATTTTCTTCATGAACATATTCACTTGCTTAACCTTTTAATCAAATGAGAATAGTCTTTTTCAATGCCCTGGATAGAGAGGATCACTGGAATCACTTGAATCCCGTTATTCATCGATTTGCTCGAGCGGGCGCCAGTAACATTTCCCATTGGACCCTATCACGTGCCAATGTAGCCCAATGGCATCTGGTTGATTCCAGTAACAGAAATGTTTATTTTCCTGACCCCGAAAGAGCCCTTAATACGGCAGCAGCAAGAAAGGATAGAGAGGATAGATAGAATAAATATGTTTCACCTAAAGGCGGAGCCAATACAAATGAACTGACTCATGTAAAGATAAAAAGGAGAGTAAGAGTTAATAGTAAACCTGATTTTCTCCTGCTTTCACCTTGATATAATCAACATATAATATATTGCAAACATTAACAGATAACACATATATATGCTTTATCTATTTATATCAATTTAATTTAACTCAAATCTGCTAAAATTCACATCCTAAGTGTAACATGGTGGCTGTAGAAATAACCTCAAAAGTTTAACTGTAACAAACATGAAAAGAAGTGCAGAGCTAATATTTTATAACTATGTTGTGTGCCATGTTCTGAATTACTACTTTAAAAAAAGGATAAGCCAAAGAAATAAGGGGGAAAGAGTAGAATTAATCTTTCATGAGGCCCTTTTGTGTATTTATGGACAAAATACTCATACTCTAAAATGAAAACTATGTATACATCATCTTCAAAATAAATTTAAACTGACACTGAGTTTTTTTATTCTATTGCTATGGGAAGTCTAGCTCATTCATGAACCAGTGGAAAAACAAGTTCTTAGTTTGTTGCAGGGTACATTGTTTGTGGCATGCACCATGGTGACTGGTCCATCCTCTCCCTAGTGACAAGTTCACACTAACCAAGGAAACATAATCAGTCTTCTATAATTATTTGAGAAAACTTCCTCTCTTCACTTGCTATTACTGGTTTTCCTTTGCTCTTTTAAAATAGCCCTTTTAATAACTCAATCTTCCAAAGTCTAAGATCTGTTGGTAAATATCTTAGGTAATCTTTCAGCAAGAATGTGTCCTCAGAGAAAAGTAAGCATAAAAATCTGATTAACAATACAGAAACTGAAAGGAAAATAAACTCAGAGCACAAAATATAAATAGTCAAGTAAATTAATCCTCCAACTGAAATAAAAGCAAAGTTAAAATTAATTTATTTATAAATTATCTTGACAGGTGCTAAGAATTTAACATATGTTCACTCAACTAATTTGCATATTGATCTGTTTTACAATGAACAAGCTTCATCTCACATTGATTGGAACCTACCAATACAATTTAGAGATCTAGCCCAGATAAGTCAGAATTTATTTGCTTGTCCGCTAAG
Organism: Cryptotis parvus; assembly: GCA_021461705.1. Lineage (NCBI taxonomy): Eukaryota > Metazoa > Chordata > Mammalia > Eulipotyphla > Soricidae > Cryptotis > Cryptotis parvus. The sequence goes on along the minus strand of JAJIBD010010840.1, from coordinate 14,088 downwards.
ATCAAGTTCTTACCAAATCAGTATTATCTGAGACAGGGGTGTTGGTACTGTATTGTAATTTGTTTATTACAAATTATAATTTGTATTACAAATTATAAAAATTGCAATGTAGCCTTTTGTTTAGAGGCTACAACCTGAGGTGCCCAGTACTTACTCCTTTTTGTTCAGGGATCACTCCTGGAAGTAGTCAGTGACCATATGGGGTGCCAGGGATTGAACTCAGGTAAACTGAGTGCAGGACAACCTGCTATACAATCTCTGTGGTGCATACTACAGAAGTGGGCTGCTGAAGCCACTTTTATGACTGGGAATTATGAACTACAGCTTAATGTTTCTGCTCCAAAGATAAAGGAGACACCCTGTGCCTTAAACTTATAGTCAGAATGCACTGTACTAGTTGACAAAAGGGAAGAAAAGTGAACCAACATTTTCTAGCTTCTTAATTCTAATATAGTATTGCAAGCTAATAAGATTCATAAAGTGAAGAGATGACCAATATTGGAAAAAGTGCATATATATGCAATCCAAAACAAAAGATTTAGGTATTCTGTATTATTCAGTAAAACACAGCAACTTAATGTGAAAAGAGTTTGTTTATTGAAAATGTTGGGAAAGAAAATGGATTGGTTTCCTGCAGAGTGGCAGCTAAGAGAGTGGCTTTTGGGAAAATCACTCCCTAAGTGCATTGGGCTGCGTCTTGCTTGCCGAACAGAAATTACTGACTATTGGTTAAAACGCCATGTGAATTAATTTTCAGCCTCATTTATTCTCTGGCTGAGCATAAAGGCAATTTCAAAGGGAGAGAAATGACCCCAATATGTGTTGCCACAAATCTTTTTGAGAAATGAGGAATATTAGCAACTGGTATAATTCCAGATTCAAACAACTTTCACTATTGTAGTCCTGAGTGTACATTTTCAGAAAAAAAAATCTTATTGCTTGATCTTATATTTCAATTACTTCTTTTGGCATCTAATTTACTTATAATTGTGCCAGGATAAGAAAATATACTTAAAAATTGAATCAGCTCCCTATAACCATTCTCACTAGGGGTTTAGCTAAATGATTTCATTAATTCTCTTTCATAATTAATCATGTCTCCTCCATTATAAGGAGAGTATTTTTTTCTTGGCTGTTTGTTATTATTCCACCCCCCATGACTTTCTGGGATTATAACAGTTTCTCTACTACAAATGATTTCATAATATAAAATAATTCTAATGAAAATTAAATAATATCCGTGACATTTGATGAATTAGGTACACCTATTTCAGCTAGAGAAATGGGTAAAAAAATGACATGATGGTGACACCCTTTGGGTATTCCAGATTATGCTTCTAATAATGAAGCAAATTAGCATTTGCACATTCAGGGTGATTGCAGGGTAATGAATTAAAGGCAAAAAATAAATCTAAAATAAAGAAGATGCTTACTATGTAAAGTCAAAATGGAATGACTATCCTACCTAACCCTGGGTAGGATAATGTTACTTTATGATCTCAGTATTTTTATATCATTTAGGTTAAGTTCAGAGATTTGATTTATTTCCATTTAATCACAAAGAGCAAAGAAGATATTTATTATGCTCAGAGAATACCTTGCATGATGTTTTGCAATTCATTCTTGTATGGAGTGATGGAAAAGATTAGAACACAAAATTGAAGAAAAAGCAATTAGAATGACAAAGAAAAATTTGGGGACTGGGGAGACAGTTTAGTGACCTGGAAGACATGGAGGAGGGAGGTCATTCCAGGCCCTGGCACACTGTAGTCTTTGGAGCAGTACCAGATGTGACCACTGAGAACATCACCAGAAGATGCTCCTGAGCACTGCAGGAGTAGCTATTGAGAGGTAAGTATCAGAGCATGACTTTATATTTAGGCCTATTTTAAAATTTATTTTTGTTTTGTTTGGGGGAGCATCCAGCAGTGCTCATAACTTAATCCTTGTTCTCTATCAGGGATCACTCCTGATAGGAACCATAATTAGTGCCAGGGACCAAACCTGGTTGAGTAGCATTTAATACAAGCTCCTTAACAACCACTCACCCCAATAAAAAAGGAAAGAGAAAGTTTAAAAGCACAATAAATAAATACCATAAGTAATACAATGATCCCAACTTAGAGCTCAGAAAGTTTCTTTTCTTCCCTTTTATGATGGGCAAAGTCTATACCAAGCAGTACACTGAGGTTACTTCTGGCTCTATGTTCAGTGTTAATTCCTGGCAGGTTCAGGGGAACATATGGGTGTTAGGGATCAAATCAGGGCTGGCCTCATGTAAGATTAGTCCTTACCATTATAATATTGCTCAAACCCTTATGGGAATTTTAAGCCAAAAAGCCTAAAATGTGAATTCCTGTTTATCCTAGTGGAGTTCCTGAGTAAATTAACAAAGAGTGTGTCTCTGTGTCTTGGGAGAACAACTAGGATTCACAGGACATAGTACTATTTTGTTTTCTTTTATCTGTCATATTCTGATGTGCTCAGCCCTTACTCCTGGCTCTTCACTCAGGTATCACACCTGGCAGGCACTGGAGACCATATGGAGTTCGCAGGACCACACCCAGAATGGCAGCATGCAAGGCAAGTGCACTACTGGTTATAATATCTCTCTAACCCCATAACAAAGTACTGTATGGAAAGAAAGAGGAGAGCACAAAGTGAGGGCACCTAATTTCTGCTGTTTGCCCTTGACTATTCAGCTGAGCAACAAATAAATATGAGGAAACTACCTATGACAGAAGAAAGATGCACAAAAAGCATTAAATATGGTGCACACAGATTGCCAATAGTTTTCCACCAGTTAGAAAGGAAACTTGTGGTTCATAGAGCATTCAGTAGATTATTCAGAATCATTTTTACTTCAGCAGTAGGATGACTCTACCTATTGAAGTAGTATTATGGTCTTGCCTAACAAAAGCTTCAAAGCTAGTTATGAAAGGTTCAGGCTATTTCTGGTTACTTAACAAGGTTAAGTACCCAGAATAACATTTTAGAATATTTCAAAGAGTGCAAAAGTACCAGAGAGATAGAACAGTGAGTAATGTTTACCTTGAGTGCAGTCAACCTCCAGTTAGATCTCAGGCATGACATATGATCTACCAAGCACCAGTAGAAGTGACCCCGAGTGCAAACTAGCAGTATTCCCTGAGCAGAGTTACCCCACCATGGAAAAAGAATATATAAAGGTCACAAATTAAAGAATGTAGAAGAAAATAATGTCTCTAGAGCCAGAAACTCTTAGCTTATCCAATAATTATTTAATTGAGGATCAAAATATATGTCAGGGGGTAAGGAAAATTAAAATAATCAAACTACTTAAGAGTATACTTTTTATTACTCAAAAAGATAAAGTAAACATCTTTGCAAAACCCACTAAGAAATGATATATAGAGGAAAAACTATAAGGTTGTACATTTATTCATTGGCAAGCAGTGAAAACAAGAAGCATATGTAAAGTACTAAAACAGAAAAAAATTCTATTAACTCAGAGTTAATTTTTAGTGCAATTATTTTCCAGTAAAAGTGAAATAACACTTTTTCCAGACATCAAAACCCAGAAAGGGGACCGGAGCAATAGTATAGTATCACTGTGTTACTGTCTTCCTGTTCATCTTCGATTTGCTCGGGAGTGGGCACCAGTAACATCTCCATATGACCTGTCTCAAGCAAGTAGAGCCCAAGAGCACCTGCTTGCTCCAGGAACATAAAGAGCCTCAAACCATTTCATCAGGTCATGGGAATGAGGTCTATAATTGTTACTGGTATTTGAAATATCAAATACGACACGGGAAGCTTGCCAGGCTCTGCCATGAGGGTAGCATACTCTTGTAGTCATCTGAAAATCCAGCATTTATTGATGAACCGCAAGCCAGGCTGTGATAGGTTGGTCTGCTGGGTGGAGTTCTGACGAGGGGGAGGTCCAGATGTGGAAAATGGAGGCCCTCATGGAGTGGGGTCGCCTGGCTTGTTGTGAGGCTCTGTTGGGGTGGTGGGCCAGGGTTAGAACCTGCCATCCCTCCCAGGAGCCTCATGAGCGGCTGGGCACAGGGAGAGCCAATAGCAGCTCTGCCCAATGTCTATGAGTCTCTGGATCAGCCTACCTGGGCGGATTTAAAAAGACTGCTGCAGGGGTGGATCTCGATGAGCCGGGCTGTGATAGGCTGGTCTGCTGGGTGGAGTTCTGAAGAGGGGGAAGTCCGGATGTGGAAAATGGAGGCCCTCATGGAGTGAGGGGGTCATCTGGCTTGTTGTGAGGCTCTGCTGGGGTGGCGGGCCTGGGCTAGAACCTGCCATCCCTCCCAGGCGCCTCATGAGCAGCTGGCATAGGGAGATCCAGTAGCAGCTCTGCCCCATGTCTATGAGCTATGAGTCTCCTTTGAGTTAATAATCCTTTGAGTTAATAATATTTATTGTCAGACAAATGCATGGGTATCTATAGATTTTCTATTTGGATAGAAATTTCCCCATCCCCAGAGTTCTCCTTTCCTAAACTTCCCTTGATTTGTGTTATAGGACAAAACAGGACTCACCTGCTGGGCATGGTGGTGCACGCCTGTAGTCCCAGCTACTCGGGAGGCTGAGGCCGGAGGATGGCTTGAATCCAGGAGTTCTGGGCTGTAGTGCGCTATGCCGATCGGGTGTCCACACTAAGTTCGGCATCAATATGATGACCCTCCGGGAGCGGAGGGACCACCAGGTTGCCTAAGGAGGGGGTGAACTGGCCCAGGTCGGAAAAGGAGCAGGTCAATAGTATAGTGGGTAGGGTATTTGCCTTGCACGCAGCCAACCCGGATTCCATCCCTGGCTTAACATATAGTCACCCGAGCTTTGCCAGGAGAAATTCCTGAGCAAAAATCCAGGAGTAACCCCTGAGTGTCATTGGGTATGACCCAAAAAACAAAAAAAAAAAAAGAAAAAAACCAGAAAGAATAAATCTATAAAAAAATGCCACTACATAAATATTAAAGTGTCCTTTGACAGAAGGAAAAATTGATACTAGTCAAAGCTATATATCTACATTAGAAGTGAGTATTGAGAGACAGAGAAAGAAAAAGAAAGAGATGATGAGAGAGAGACAGAGAGACAGAGACAGAAGAGAAAGAGAGAGAGAGCAGAGATAGGGGAAAAGGAAAAGTGCCTGCTATAGAGGCAGGCTGATGGGAGGTGGGAGGAATGTGGGGACATTGGTGGTGGGAATGGGGCACTGGTGGACAGAAAGGTGCTTGAACACTGTATGACTGAGACCAATTATGAACATCTTTGTAACTGTATGTCTTATGGAGTTATAATAAAATAAATCTTGTGACTTGTCACTTGTCTACGTTGTTCATAGATTTGCTCAAGTGGGCATGGGTAACATCTCCAACCATCCCTGTCGGATGCCAGCATAGCCCAAGGGCCTCGGCTCATTGCAGGAACATGAAGAGTCTCAAACCATCCATTCAGGTCATGGGAATGATGTCTATTATTTTACTGTTTTGGGCATATCAAATACGACAGGACATCTTCAAAGATGAAACACCACTTAACAAAACAACTAGGAGAAAGAATAAACACTACATGAAACTAAAAAGTTTCTGCACCTCATAAGAAACAATGACTAAGATACAAAAACTGTCCACAGAATGGGAAAGAATATTCACCCAATATCCATCTGATCACTTGATCACTTGACATCCCATTATTCATGGATTTGCTCTAGCGGGTGCCAGTAACAATTCCATTTGACCCTATCACGTGCCAGTGTAGCCTAATGGCATCTGGTTGCTTCAGGAATATGAAGAGCCACAAATCGTTCATTCAGGGTCTTGACGAAGAAGTCTCACCATCTTGTAGGTGGGCTGCCACATGATCTTTTGACATCCCACGTGGATACAATCGAGAACAGCTCTAGTCCAGCAGTCGTCTCCAAATCTCATTACATGTCCAGCCCATCTGATTTTCGATGCCTTGGTAAACAAGACAGCGTCCCTGACTCTGGAACAGCGGCGGGGGTCGGGCTCGGGTTCCTTCTTTCACTTGAGTGAATATCACCTGATATTCCAAGCATAGCTCTTTCGATTCCTCTTTGGGAAACCGAATAGCATTCTCAACATGCTTTCATGGGGGGCCCAGGTCTCTGAGGCATATATGAATGTAGGGAGAATGGTGGAGTTGAAGAGATGTGCCCGGAGCCAGAGGTTCTTTGTCTTTTTAGCTATTTCTTCTATGCTTTTGAAGGCATTCCATGCTGCTCTCTTACTCCTGCACAGCTCAGGTTTTAGGTCGTTCATCATATTGACTTCTCAACCTAGGTACACATAACTGCTATATTCAGAGATGTTTGTTCCATTGAGAGTGAATGGGGCCTCTGGAACTAGTTCATTTTTCATGAACATAGTTTTGTTGAGATTCAGCTGTAGATCTTTCTTTCCACATTCTCGATCAAAGTCAGCCAGCATTTGTGCCACTTGGCTAATGTTTGGTGTTAGAACATTGAACATTAGAACATTTGCTTGGCTAATGTTCTGATAACATCCATCTGATAAGGAGTTAATATCCAGGATATACCAGGCACTGGTAGAACTTTACAAGAAGAAAACAGTCAACCCCATCAAAAAATGGGGAGAAGAAATGAACAGAAATTTCAGCAAGGAAGAAATTCGAATGGTCAAAAGACATGAAAATTGCTCACCATCACTAGTCACCAGAGAGATGCAAATCAGAACAACAATGAGATATCATCTCACACCACAGAGACTGGCACACATTCAAAAGAACAAGAACAAGTGCTGGCGTGGTTGTGGGGAAAAGGGGACTCTCATTCATTGTTGGTGGGAATGTCAACTAGTACAGCCTTTTTGGAAAACAATATGGACATTCCTCCAAAGACTAGAAATTGAGGTCCCATTTGACCAGCCATATCACTCCTGGGAATATACCCTGGGAATCCAAAAATAAGTAGCAGAAACACCATCCCTACATTTATGTTCATAGCAGCACTATTCACAATAGCCAGAATCTGGAAACAATCAGAGTGCCTGAGAATATTACTGGATAAAGAAACTTGGTATATCTACACAATGGAATACTATGCCGCTGTCAGGAAAAATGAAGTTATGAAATTTGCCTATAAATGGATGGATATGGAGAGAATCATGTTGAGTGAAATTAGTCAAAAGGAGAGAGACAAATATAGAATGACTGCATTTATTTGCATGACATTTCACTTGATCACTTGAATCCCGTTATTCATCGATTTGCTCCAGCGGGCGCCAGTAACATTTCCATTGGACCCTATCACGTGCCAATGTAGCCCAATGGCATCTGGTTGATTCAGGAATATGAAGAGCCTCAAAGCATTCCTTCATGGTCTTGACAAGGAAGTCTGACCATCTTGTAGGTGGGCGGCCACGTGATTTTGACATCCCGTGGGATCCAGTCGGTAATGGCTCTAGTCCGGCGGTCATCTCCAAATAGCATTACATGTCCAGCCCATCTGATTTTCGATGCCTTGGCAAGCGAGACAGTGTCCCTGATTCTGGAATAGCGACAGAGGTCAGAACTCCGGATTCCTTCTCTCACTTGAGTGAGGCGTGATATTCCAAGCATAGCTCTTTCGATTTCTCTCTGGGAGATCCAAATAGCATTCTCATCCTGCGTTCATAGGGCCCAGGTCTCTGAGGCATATGTTAATGCAGGGAGAACGGTGGAGTAAAAGAGATGTGCCCAGAGCTGGAGGTTCTTTGTCCTTTTAGCTATTTCTTCGATGCCTTTGAAGGCATTCCATGCCACTCTCTTCCTCCTGCACAGCTCAGGTTTTAGGTCGTTCATCATGTTGACTTCTCGACCTAGGTACACATAACTGCTGCATTCAGAGATTTCTGTTCTGACACATACACACACACACATATATATATATATATGTGTGTGTGTGTGTGTGTGTATGTTTGTGTGTGTGTGTGTGTGTGTACATGTTACGATACCAATATCCAAGGTCAGGCGAAACATGGATCAGGAGGTCTTGTCAGAGGTGGAAATTATCACAAATGTATGGGAGTCAGAGGCTAGGTAAGATAGAGAATGGAACAGTGTGCTAACAATTAGTCGAAAGTGCTAATACCAACCTAGAACTGAGCATTAAATACAGGCAAAAAGATACACATGACAACCTCTTAATGTATGTATTGTAATCCATAATGTGGAAGGGAAGGAAAAGAGAAAGAGAGAGAGAGAGAAAGATAAAGAAATAAACAACCTGCCATAGAGGCAAACTAGGGGCGGCGGTTAGGGAATCGGGGGTCATGGGTAGTGGAAATGGACACTGTTGGAGGGGTGGGTGCTGGAACACTGGATGGTTGAAACCCAAATATGAACATCTTACTAACATCTTTGTAATTGTATATCTCACGGTGGTATTATAAAATGTTAAAAACATAAAGTACCAGCATACATTTAAAAATAAATCTTTCAATAAATAAATACATATATTCATACATAAATACAATCTAGAAACAACAAAAATAGAAGGTAGTATTAAAAATTATAACTACAAATGAGAATTTGTGTTTTTATTACTTGAATATCTTTAAAATATTTTTTACACAATAATAATAATGATATTAGAGGAATTAAGATGTAAATGTATGACAAAAATGCAAAACAAGGGACATACAGAGGTATTTTTGTCAGTAGTTTAAGTATATTTAATTTTGTCAGTAGTTTAAGTATATTTAAAGTGAAGTTTAAACTTAAACTCATAATATATACTTAAAATAGCCACATAAAATAAAATCACCACATAAAATAGACTTAATAAAATAAATATTAATACAAATTATCTAAGAAACATGATTTAATCATAAGAATCATGTAAAATTTTTAAAAGGGAACAAATAGAAAACAAAGTAAAATATGGATACTTATTTCTGTTTATGAATAAGCAAAATAAATATAAATTCCTTAAGCAATATAATTGTTATTGTTTATCAACTTGAACACCAAAGCAATAACTATGCTATGCCTCCTATAGGAAATGTGATTTAAAGCTAAAAATGTTTAAAAATAAAAAGGGCTTGAGAGATAGTACAGCAGGTAGGGAGTTTGCCTTGCATATAGCCAACCCAGGTTTAATTCCTGTTATCCCATATATATTCCCAGAGCATCACCAGGAGTAATTCCTGAGAGCAGAGTCAGAAGTACCTCCTGAGCATCAGAAGAAAAACAATGATAAAAATAAAAGGAGACATGAATAAACATTTAACTAGCCTAAACTAATTAAACAAACTCTACAATGACTATATTAAGTTCAGAAAAATGTATTTCAGAGAAAAAGTTTTAGAAATGAACAAGGCAATGTGTTAGTGATAAAGGAGTCCTCATCAAGGGACTTAGCATTCTAAACAACATGCTAGTTAACAAGAGAATTTCTACATATGTAGAGCATAAAATGTTAGAAACATGAGGAGAATTAGACACATTCAAATGACAGATTTTAATAAACTTGCAATGAAAGTTATCCCTTAAGAAAGGTATATGAAAGCTTATAGGCATACGATATGACAATATACCATAGAAGAAACTTCCACTCTATCCATCTAAAGTCAATAATCTCAGGACCATTGTTTTAACTTTTGAATGTTACAGCTTGTTCGATATTCTGTTAAGATATTTAATTGCTTTATCACTTACAGTCCTGTATTGCATAAAGATGTTTTGTTTATTGAATCAATTGACTGAATCAGCTTCATTTGTGCTTGATTATATATTATGCCATTTCTTTCATTGTGGCCCTGGAGTATGGCGATACAAAATCCACCACTAATTTATTCACCAAAGGGCAAGATTGTCTGAGGGTGTATTTCTTAAATGGATTAATTTTAGCTCAACATTCCTGTATATGTATTTTATTGTGTTCTCCTTTTAATTGAGTATAATAGACATACCAAATTAACAATATGTATATTATATAAGAATATATATAAGAATTATTTGGTAGGGGAATTTTGTTATGTTTTGAATTCAAACATGGTGTGCTTGGCGTTTACCCCTGACTATGCTCAGGGGACCATATGTGATAGCAGGAATCAAATGGTCTAGCCACTTTAAAGGCAGACATCTGAAGTTCTTAACTTACTATCTGGCCCCAAATTTATATATCTTTAAAGGACTTTTTAAGTTTATTCTACAGGATCACTCTACAAATACATTTTGAAAAAGTCTTTGTGAGTTTTTTTAGAGATATAATGAACACAACAGAGAGTTTCGAACCATGTGGCAATTTGGTCTTGAAGGGGAAACAAATTCTCAGGCTAATGAAAGCAAGAGATCAATTAGTATCCCTGCAGCATCTGTCAGAAGCACCCATACGCCAAATAGAGTCTGGCTAGTTATATATCTGCTCCTGAGTCAAGTGTAGAATTCGAAAGTCATTTATTAAAAGAAATGCACACTGTAGTGAAATGGAAGTGAGAGTTCTCCCTTATCTTCAAAAGGTATGAATAAAAAGATCTGTATAAGAAGCAGGTTTAAGTGCAGAAATGTATATCTCGACTTCCTTCTATACTAACTTGTGTAAGTTGAATATAAGAAGCCATACTTTATTTATTTTATTAACCAAGATTTAAAAAACTACTGATGATCTCCCATGAATATTTTATATGTATGTTTATTTATATATACATATTATATATATGTATTTAACCATACATAATGCTTATATTATATACATATATGTATGTAAATATACATACATGTAAATATACATACATATATACACAGGTTATTGGGTTATACCCAATGATATTCATGGGTTATTCCTGGCTCTGCACTCAGGGATTATGTATGGCACTTTCAGGACACTACATGGAATGCCTGGAATAAATTCCTGGCTGGCCACATGCAAAGGAAGCACAGTACTATCGCTGTGGCCCCAATGCACATAATTTTAATTAGCATTACCAGTGTACCCAACTTCCTCCCCAAGCACCACTTTCTTGCTTTTCAAACCACCCCTCATTACATAAACTCAATTGCTTGTTTACATAGTCACAGTGAAATATCAAGGTAATTCATGATTCAACTTCAGGCTTATAACATTCAGAATTGACCTTTCACTAATTGTCCACTTCCTGGCACCAATGCTGCCCACATTTGTTTCTCCACCCACAAGTCTATTTCTACAAAAAATTTTTAAAAAATTAGCTTTTGTAATATGATTTAGAGTTGCCTTTTCTTTTGAGCTTTTGTTGTGACTTTGCTATATAGTTCTGTTCTTGTGTTAGGGCCACAACTGGTCATGTGCAGGGACTTACTCCTGACTCTGTTCAAGAATTACCCCAGGGTTCTGGGAATCAAAAAGTTGACTGCATGCAAGGCAAGCACATAACCCCTGTGCTATCTCACACTGACTCCCCACGCTTTGTATCTTTAAGCCTTACATATGAGAGAGCTCTTTCTCTATCTCTTTCCTTCTGACCAACTTGACATCATGATTATTTTTGAGGAACCAAACTTAAAACTACTATCTCCATAAGAAAAACTACACCAGGTCTTTCATTTTAAGGAACAAGGTAATTGGACTCACAGCTGCCTAGTTGTACAATCTACAATGCTGAGAAAGCATTCATAGCAAAGCCGTATAAGTCAGTGATGTCGAGGAACACATAGAGTGTCCATAGTAGATTGTTAGATATTCTGCTGTTTCCTATTTCTGAAAGGAAATATTCCACTTTCTCGCTTTCATCCTGCAAAGAGAGTAAATAGACAAAATTCTATAATTCTATGCATGTGGAGTGTCACTGTTAGTCAATGAAATAAGCTTTCCTGAGCTGTCAGAAGAAATATTTCTTTCTTTAAAAAGAAATCTTTTAAAACTGTACTTAAATATATTTTGTCAAGCTCAGTTAATTACATTAAGGTCAAATCGAAAAATCCATCAGGTAATCAGAGAGCTGAAACTAGCAAGCTTTTCAAGGGTGAGAGCAATTTGGGTCAATATCCTGAATAAACACCTCAAAGGCATTTAATGTATATATGCAGATGAACATAATGAGTCTAACTTCCTAGGATTGCTTAGCAATAGTCAGGTTTTTAGGGCTATTTCTTGGGTTTTGTATTTTGAAAAATTCCCTTTCAAGTCTCAAACTGAAAAATGAACACATAAGTCTGAGAGCACTTCATTGCTTCTGATACCATTGAAATAAAAGCCAACAGAAACCTCCCATAATATTTAAGTATACGTCTACCACGATTATTCTGACATATGATGTGTGCTAAATAGGTACTTGTATGAGTTTTGAATGGGTGATAATTTTAGAGGAGCCTAAAAAATAGTGCATTTAATATCAAATAATGTACCGTGATTACTAGGCTGCAGTGAACAAAGGCAGGGCAGGACTTCTTCTCTAGGCCTGGCTGACCTAATGCTTTTAATAGGCAACAATTAGTCTAATCAATGGCAATCTGCACTTTATATAGTACAATTCAATGGTGCTAAAAGATGTCTTCAGAGGGAAAGTATTAAGGTTACAGGGAATGATCCTAAGAAAGACACAGTAGTCGACATAGACCTAATATCCGTGATGTTGGCACCAGCACTTTTTACCCACTAATCATCTCCGGCTCCTAGATCCTTTTCAAACTCAAATCAAAAGAACCAAGACATTTTATTATCCTCCATTTTCTGATTTAACATTCTGTAAGTGCCATGGTACAGTGTCTGGCCAGGTGTGGTCCCTCCACTGGGCACAGATTAAGTTAGGAGCTATGGGAAGGACAAGATGGAGGCCTTGAAATTCATCCACCTGCCCCTCAAGGTGTTGCAACTGTGGCAGTAGTGTCCGGCTGCATCAGCAGGTGGCAGACAGGAGACAGGCTTGTCTACACCCAGGGCTCTGCCCCCTGGGCCCTGGATGGTTGATGGTCTGACATAGAAAAAGACTGCCCCCCGGGATGAACCCAGAGCCACAGCAGAGCCTTGCAAGCTACCCGTGGTGTACTCCATATGCCAAAAGTAGTAACAATAATGGACCTCATTCCCTGAATGGAGACGCATTGGCACCCGCTCAAACAAGTTGATGAACAATGGAAAAACAACTGACAACTCTTTCCTGTAAGGTGGGGAGGGGCTGGATTCTCTTCTGATTCTATATATACCTATCCTCCTTCCTTAGTTAATTTTATCATCATCAAATCTCCAGGACAGAGCTTAAAAAAAATTGAAATTCATCCAGAGAGAGTCTAGAGGACCAAAGGGGAAGAAGAGATTTTCATGTCATTGACACACACACAAAAAAAAAACCCTGTGATGAACATGAAAAGGATTCGTAATGTGGCAGATACAACCATTTTCCTTCCTCACCTGCAACCCATATCCCAGGACCCATCTCAGGGCATCACTGTGCCAAGTGAAGGAACAGGTTAGGCCAACCAACTCAGTTTATTTATAGTGCCCCTAGATACTGAGACAGAGACATCTTGCTATAGATAAAGAGAAGAGGGTCATAAGCACACACAGGGTTCCTATGTGTGAACATGGATGGAGAAATCCTTGATTTTTTCCATAGTATAGTACATGCACACTAATGATTTTCCATGTGCCTGGCACTATGCAAGGTAAAGAGAAAATTTAAATTTCTTGAAAAATATCTTGAAAGGATCTCCTGTATGATCTATTTATTTATTTATCTATTTATTCATTTATTTATTTATTTATTTTGGCTTTTTGGGGTCACACCCGGCAACTCTCAGGGTTACTCTGGGCTCTTCGCTCAGGAACTACTCCCCTGGTACTCAGGGGACCATATGGGATTCTGGGGATGGAACCTGGTTTGCCACATGCAAGGCAAGCCTCCTACCCACTTGTTCTATTGCTCCGACCCTCCTGTATGATTTAATAGATGAGTAGCTAGAAATTATTTTCCATCTTTGACACAGTAGAATATTTTGTGTCTTAGCAGGGAGGGAATAGAAATGGAAAGAGAAGGAAATCTACAGCTTGTTCAGAAAGAAAGGTGAGTCCAAACTGTTTTCTGTGGATGTCGGGTTAAAGAATGATCCCTTCTTATTTCATTGAATATAAATTCTGAAATAGAAACAATCTTGTTA
>JAJIBD010010839.1:0-37420 GCA_021461705.1 Cryptotis parvus | reverse complement strand
GGAAACCAAAAAAACAATCCAAAAGATTAATGAAACCAAGAGCTGGTTCTTTGAAAAAATAAACAAGATCGACAAGCCACTGGCAAGACTTTCAAGGACAGAAAAAGAGAGAACTCAAAACAAACAGAATCAGAAATGAAAAAAAGGGACAACACAACATAAACAAACAGAAATACATAAGGTCATAGAGATTACTTTGAGAGTCTGTATGCCGTGAAACATGAGAATCTAGAAGAAATGGATAAATTCTGAAGTCCTATAATCTCTCATGGCTGAAACAAGAAGACCTGCAACACCTGAATAAGCCTATCGCCATTGAAGAAATTGAAACAGCAATTAAAATTCAGCCCAAACACAAAATCCCAGGTCCAGATGGATTCACTAGTGAATTCTACCAAACTTTTAAGGGAGGACCTACACCCAGACATTTTCAAGCTCTTCCAGGAAATAGAAGAAACAGAAACACTCCCAAACAGCTTCTACGAGGCAAATATCACCCTGATTTCCAAAGCAGGCAGAGACATCACAAAAAAAGAAAACTACAGCACAATCTCCCTGATGAACACAGATGCTAAAATCTTCAACAAAATGCTAGCAAACAGAATCCAAAGACTCATCAAAAAGATTATACATCATGGCCAAGAAGGATTCATCCCAGGAATGCAAGGATGGTTCAACATTCTAAGTCAATCAACATAATACATCATATCAATAAGAAAAAAAATAAAAACCATATTATCATATCAATACGCAGAGAACACATTTGACAAGATCCAACACTCGTTCATGATTAAAACCCTCCAGAAAATGGGAATTGAAGGAACTTTCCTCAATATAGTCAAAGCCATCTACCAAAAACCCATAGAGCGATCATTTTCAATGGGGAAAAATTGAAAGCCTTCCCCTTAAGATCAGGGACAATACAAGGTTTCCCACTATCATCTCTTATTTAATATAGTACTAGAAGTACTTGTCATAGCAATCAGAGAAGAAAAGGAGATTAAGGGCATTCAATAGGAAAGGAAGAAGTCAAGCTATCACTATTCGCAGATGACATGATACATACCTAGAGAACCCTAAACTCTCTGCCAAAAATCTCCTAGAAACAATAGATACATATAGTAGAGTGGCAGGATAAGAAATCAACATCCAGAGTCAGTGGCTTTCCTATATACAAATAACAAAAAATAGAAGAAAGGGATATTAAGAAAATAAATCCAATCACAATTGTGCCACGGAAGATCAAATACCTAGGAATCAGTTTAACCAAATGTAAAGGACCTGTACAAAGAAAACTACAAGACACTGCTCCAAGAAATAAAAGAGGACAGGATGAAATGGAAACACATTCTCTGCTCATGAATGGGTGTTGGGGATGCTGCTGGGGTCTCTGACAGTGTCAGGACAGAAGTTCTCTTCTACCTCCAAGGACGCCGGGGAAGGGATGAAAACTCACAAGTCCGGGCGCAGTTCCAAAAAAGGCTTTCAATACTACAAAAGCTCTTCCACAGCAATCCAATATAATGAAAGAACTATAGCTCTGGTCCAAATTTAGACCATACAACAGAGCCTAAGTCTCCCAACAAAGAGAGAGGGATCTCACCCAAGAGTAGTCCTATCCAAAAGAAGGAAAAAGGCCCAGGGGCCTCAAGTCAGTCCCCTTATATACACCAAAGTAATCCTATCTGTGACAGGGAGGGTCATGTCAGCAAAGAACCCTAAACAGATTGTGGAAGGGCAGTGCACACCCTATTACAAGTATAAACAAAGGTTACCCCAAGGACTAATCCCTTCTAAGGAGATTATCTCTTATGTAAAAAGACTGGAGAGATAGAGATAGCTGGTATACAGTAATACATCTTAATTTCATGAGCTTCATGTAATCTAGATGGTACCCACAAGGTCCTTCTTATTTATTATCTGCATCGGGGTGATTTTGAGTATCTTGTTCTCTATAGACTGAAAAGGGTCACACTTGCCTACCTGAAAACAAGCTAGCATGTTCCTTCCTATAATCTTCCTATAGTCTCAACGTAGCCAGGGTGGTAGTCTCCTGGTAAATTCTAACTGTCCCACGCTGGGTGCAATGGGTATAAAGAGGATCTGTGCCCAATCTAGAAAAACATACAAGTCTTAGTAGATGTATAAGTCAGAAGTTATTCAGAGTCAAGGTGACTTCTATATCTGCCACACCCTCTAGCAGTGTTTACATAGAAGAGAGATCTCATTAGGAATGAACCTTGGCTTAAGTAGATTAAGCTGTGAGTGGCCAAAACAGCAAAGCTCCCAAACTAGCTAAACCTGTCATTCAACAGATGGGGAGAATCAACATTGTCAAAGAGGTAATATTCCCTAGAGCTTTGTGCAGATTCAATGTGGTCCCTATAAGGATACCCATGACATTCTTTAAAGAAGTTGACCAAAGACTCCGAAATTTGTATGGAACAATAAACCCCACAGATAGCTAAAGCAATTTTTGGGAAAAAAGAAGATGGAGCGCATCACCTTTCCCAACTTCAAACCGTACTACAAGGCAGTAGTAATTAAAACAGTTGGTATTGGAATAACACCAGACCTGTAGACCTCATTACTTTGTGGGGCTCTTTCAGAGGGGTGGGTAGAATATTTATAGTAATTTGGAGGTAAATTGTGCAACGGAGAAAGCTGGTTTCTGCTCTGCCGGGTGTTCCTGTGTTCTATTCCATAGGTCTACAGATGAGGGTCTCACCTGTAGACCTATGGAATAGAATTGTATATCCTGATACCCGACCTCAAACATAGGATCATTTAATCTTTGATAAAGGTGCAAAGAATCCGAAATGGAGAAGAAAAACCTCTTCAACAAGTGGGTAGTGACATGTAAAAAAAATGATGATTTTTGGGAGAATGTCTTCATTTTATGTTCCAAGTAAGAGTGATCAAATTGGACAATCTGTAAAAAAAAATGAAAGGATCAACATAAAACCTATCTCAGTTTCCAAATCAACTATAATACATTGTTCATTACTGAGTCCAGCATGTAATGATTTTTAATAGCTTAAGGTAGTTTGATTCTGGCTAGAATAGGTCAATTTAAAGGTTATTTACAATAAGCCTGGCAAGCTGCTTGTGTAGTATTTGATATGCAAAATACCAGTAACATTTATATTAGGTCATTCCCGTGACCTAATATAATTGTTTTGAGGTCTTTATGTTTCTGGAGCAAGCTGATGCCTTTGGGTTCTCCTAGCATGATCCAGGACATATGGAAATATTATTGGTGCGCGCTGTAGCAAATAGATGATTAATGGAAAGATAGTGATAGTGATAGTGATACAATAACTAATATTTTTGTTTTCTGCATCAAGCACTTTTAATAAATGCTTTAAATGAATTAATCAAAATTTTATAGTAGTCTTATTACATATAACAGACAGTATCTCTTCCTATGTTGAATTCAAGTGAAAATAATCTTTCAGTTGTTAAGCTCTGCTTTTTAACTGCCTCCTTTGGGCAAATTAATGTGTTCTTAATAAGTTTTAATTGTTTCCTGTATCATTTTGAGCAATAGCACATGACTAAGAGACTGAGAGACTTGCAGACATGAGGCAGAGCTGCTACTGGCTCTCCCTGTGCCCAGCGCTCATGAGGCGCCCAGGAGGGATGGCAGGTTCTAGCCCTGGCTGGCCACCCCAGCAGAGCCTCACAACAAGCCAGATGACCCCCCCACTCCATGAGGGGCCTCCATTTTCCACATCCTGACTTCTCCCCTCATTAGAACTCCACCCAGCAGACCAGCCTCCTCACAGCCCGCGCTCGCGGCCGCTTGTGGCTGCACAGTTCATCAATAAATCGCTCAGGATTTAAAGATGACTACAAGAGTATGCTACCCGCATGGCAGAGCCTGGCAAGCTACCCATTTCGTATTTGACAAGCCAAATACCAGTAACAATTATAGACCTCATTCCCATGACCTGATGGAATGGTTTGAGGCTCTTTATGTTCCTGGAGCAAGCAGGTGCCCTTGGGCTCTACTTGCATGAGACAGGTCATATGGAGATGTTACTGGTGCCTGCTCGAGCAAATCGATGATGAACGGGAAGACAGTGATACAGTGATACTTGATATAGTCGCCAGGCAGGTGTGAATGCTTGGTACTACTGAGTCCTAGTACAATAATAGCTGTGTGTCTCAAAGGGTACTTAAATTTAAATATTTATATAATACCATAACTAAAGAGTAGCAAAATTATGGAATGACTGTTAAAATTGTGTAGTTTATCATCCCGTAGGGAGCGCGGGGATAAAACCTGGCTCAGCCGCATGCAAAGCAAATGCCCTACCCGCTGTGTTATTGCTCTGGCCCTTATAGAAATCTTTTTAAGTGCTAATAATCATTTGTGACTTGTGATAGGCTTACAAAAGAGATAGAAATTAATCAGGAAGTTTTCTAGCTTTCTTAATCTTAAGAGCCACAATAATTACAATTTCATATAAATTCTAGTCCTACAAGCATATCTTAAATGTTCATTATATTAGAAAATATTCTTTTTTCTTACATCAAAATTTTAATACAGGGAAATCATGAAATTGCACGCCTTAGGATTTTACAGGATTTGGGCTAGAGCAATGCAACAGAGAGTAGGGCCCTTCCCCTACACAAACTAGACCTGTGTTCAATCCCAGCACCACATATGGTACCCTTAACCGCACCCAGGTATGATCCATGAGCACAGAACCAGGAACTAGTCGAGCAACCGTTGGGGCATGCCTCCCCAGAAAATAAATAAAGAAATAGATGGAGAATGAATAATAAATAAATAGATAGATGAATGGATACATAAATTCATAAAAACACATAAACAGATAGATAGATGAAAGATAGATAGAGAGAGAGAGAGTGTGTGTGTGTTTTACCGAGTTCATCAGGATTTGGGCTAAAATATATCTTAAAACCAGTAACAATCGAACATTAAAAATTTACCCCTCATTTTTTCTCTTTAAAACTTCTTGTCTAGAAGTGAAGTAAAGATGACAGGGACTCCGAGCAGGTTCCTGGGACACCACCACTAAGATTGCATTAAAAAGGAGAAGGAAATAAAGAATCGTATATAGGATCCTGCTTCAGAATCTCTCTAGGAACCCTGTTACCATCACCAGGGGATTCTCTGCAGAACACGAAGCAGAGGACATCTTGGGAAGCTAAGAAGCACATCTACAGAGAAAAAAAGGGGAGAGAGCAGAGACAGCAAGGCTGGAAGAGAGAGGGGCAATTTAAGCCCTAGTATCACAGCATTAAAACTACTCTGACCATATCAGCCGCATAGTATTCCATTGCGTAGATGTACCAGTTACTTTACCCTCATACCTGTTATCAGGCACTCGGATTGTTTGCAGATTCTGGCTATTGTGAACAGTGCTGCAATGAATATTAGAGTGCCCATGGCATTTCTCCTTTATAGATAGCTTCAGGCTACTAGACTTATGCATGATAGGCATGGAGAGCACCATGCTGAGTAAAATGAGTCAGTCAGAAGGAGAGAGACACAGATAGAATGAATGCCCTTATTTGTGGGTTAAAAGAAAACATAGTATGAGACTAACATCCAAGGTCAGTGAAAACAGGGCCATGAGGACTGGTCTATGATTTGCTGCACTGCTACTGAAAGGGTATTATGCATATTCCTTTACATCTTTTCAGCACTCAGTTTTTTCCCCAGAATGATTATGTTCAACTATCATTGTAATAGTGTTCCCTTTTCTCTCTCTAACTTCCCTCCCTGCCTACTCTTCCCTGCCCTGCCTTTGTGGCAAGTTTGGTGGGAAACTTGGGAAACTTTGGTGGGAAACTTGCCAATGATAGTTGAAAATAATCATTCTGGACAAAAAACTGAGTGCTAAAAAGGATGTAAAGGAATATGCATAACACCCTTTCAGTAGTAGTGCAAAATCACAGTGCCTAAAAAAGGAAAATTAAAGAGAGAGAGAGAGAGAGAGAAGAGAGAGAGAGAGAGAGAGAGAGAGAGAGAGAGAGAGAGATCTGCCATAGAGGCTTAGGAGGCTGTCAGGCCAGAGCGGGGGGGGGGGGTCTGGGAGGGAAGAGAACCAGTACATTGCTGGTGGGAAATGTGAGTGGTGCAGGGATGGATGTTGGAACACTGTATGACTGAAATGCAGTTATGAACTTTGTAATTGTGTATCTCAAGGTGATTCAATTAAAAAAAATAGAGAAAAAATTAAATCTTCCCTAACCAGCTGGCACTCAGCAGGCCAGTGCAGATTAGCAGCCTCTGTGGCCTTCAGAGAAGGAGGTTCACATTCAACCTTTTGAGAACATATAGTAGCCACAGGATAAATCCAACATTCCAAACTGAGGCGGGAAACAGTGATAGGCTGAGATGTTGCACGCTATCCCCAAATGCTTCTAAGGGAGCATTGAGTGAACCAGCCAATCCCAATTCACACTCCACGGATAACTGCAGGCAGAGGAATGGATGTATAGGGTCAGAAATGGGTTGAGAGACTAATGGCACCAGACTGTCTATGATCTGCCACACCTTAGGGTTTGGGTAATTTGAAACTTAGTTGAAGTCTAATCCTGGTCAAATTGAGGGCTAGGTCAAATTCAGCTGGAGTCTCCCAATGCATACTAAGGAAACTGCCAGTCTCTAGGTAACAAAATCTTAAAACAATGTTTCCCAAAATGGGTGACAACACCCCAAAGGGGAGCTGAAACCATCTCAAAGGGCAGTTTTCTGTACTGTCTTGAACACAATTCAGGGGACAGTGTTCTCTGCTTGTTTCTATTTTTTTATTATTTTTGGGGGTATCACACCCGTTGATGCTCAGGGTCACTCCTAGCTCTGAAAGTAGATTTCTAAAGATTTCTTTTTTTATTGAGTGAAAAAAATTTTTTTTCTAGGAAGTAGGAGTTAGGCCAGGTAAGTTCAGAAATTTCTTTTCTAGAAGATCCCAAATCTACTGGTATGGGAGGGGCTGTCCAGGCACCGCTGGAAAGAGCCCCCATTTGTTACCCAGAGCTGTGAAACAATGAAATCACGGCCACTGGGGGAGGTCACTGTGAACTCGAGATGTGGCACTCTGAGACAAGCATGCACACACTGTTTAATAGAGTGAAGTCCCTCGGTGACATCAAACATTTGAACAAACTAGTTATGCTCTACCACTAGAGGGATCCTTCTGCCTCTTTCCCATTTTATATGCATTAACGTGAATAACAAAAATGAATTAGATCAGTTAATCTCTGGAAAGGAGAAAGGAATATGAAATAGAGCAAGGAAAAGTCTCTTCAGTTGGTGCTGGGAAAACTGGCAACTGCATGCAAAGAATGAACTCAACCTCTTTCTAACTTGTCTCCCAAAGTCAAATCAGAATGGATTAAATATCTTAATATCAAGCCTGAATCCATAAGTTACCTAAATGAAAATGTAGGCAGAATTCTCCATGATGAACTTCAAAGGAATCTTCAAGGATTAACACACCACTGACTAACCAAGTGGAAGCAAGAATAAACAAATGGGACTACATTAAATTAAGATGCTTCTGTACCTCAAAGAAAATAACTAAGATACAAAGAAGGATCACAGAATGGGAGAAATTATTTGCCTGAATCTCATCTGGTAAGGGGTTAATATCAAAGATATATAAGGCAATGATAGAACTTCACAAGAAAAAAAAAAGCCTCATCAAAGTGTGGAGAGAAGAGATGAACAGAAGCTTTCTCAAAGAAATACAAATGCAAAAAGCCTCAGGATCAAATGCTCGGCGCACCAGTCATCAAGGAGATGCAATTTGGAACAGCAAGGAGGTCTCACACCACAGAGACAGGCACGCATCAAGAAGAAGAGCAGTACTGGCATGGATGCAAGGAGAAGGGGACCCTCACTCACTGCTGGTGGAATGTTATGTGGAACAATGTTGTGTGGTCCACACCAATGTTGTGTGGTTCAGTCTTTCTGGAGAGCAATACGGGTATTCTTTAAACACCTAGGTATTGAACTTCCATTTGACCCAGCACTTTACTTCCTGGGATATACCCGAGTCTAGAAAAAGAAATGGAGAAAAGAACTTTGCATCCCTATGTACCTTGTTGCACTATCAACAAAATCTGGAAATTACCCAAGCGCCCAAGAATTGATGACTGGAAAACATACACAATGGAATACTGCTCCACCATGAGAAAAGATGAAGTTATGCAGTTTGCTGCTCTGTGCAGAGTATAACGCTGAGTGAAGTTAGCAAGGGCCAACACGGAAAGACCTCTCTCTAATGCGGGGTATATAGAAACATTATGTGGAATAACAAATACCCAAAGACAATGGAAACAATGAAAATGAGAACTAGTATTTCACAGGAAATATGCCACGTAAGGGGCTGGGAGGCAGGACAAAAGGGTGGTAAGGTCTATGGTGGAGGGCAGCTTTTGACAGGGACGAAAAAGTACTGCTGAAAGGAGGTAAAATGTTATGTACTAAACCGTATCAGCAATGGTACTGTAAATCACAGTGAAAAACATACACACGTTTTACACCGTGACTTAGTGTGTGTGTGTGTGTGTGTGTGTGTACGAAGGAGTTGGTGTTAAAACACTGTATGTCTGAAAACCAATATTAAATAACTTTGTAACTTCAAGGTACTAAACTTTTCTAATGTTTTAAAAAAATAAAATGAATGATAAATATGTGCATAATAAATGAATGATTAAAGAACTCATTTGATGAATACAACTAGTTCCATTTCATGAAAGTTTGCCAAAATCATATCACTTCAGCATACTGAAGAAGCAAGTGCAGGATAATAAATTCTGGATTTCACATACATTTAGGCTTTGAAATAACTTTGGCAAAAGTTTAAGTAAATGATGTTGGATTCCAGAGTTCCTGATTTCTTGGAAAGAAATGTGAAATTCAATTGAAATATTTCCTGGGGCAGATGAAGATTAAAAGAAAATTAATGTTACTTTGTGGGCACAAATAGCTTTTCATAGAGTTTGTCTGTGATTATCATTGCTGTAGGCTAACTAAAATATTAAACAAGTATATGCCTCCAGTTTTCTAGAAGTTTCTCATCTTCGTATAAAAATATGTTAAATTATTTCTTCTCCAGAGACTTGAGGTCCTCATATTTTATGAGCAGAGATATAGTAAAGTTCATCCTAAAAATGGACCATTTCCAGGGTTTCTGATTTTCATAGCCAGGTGGTTATTTGATCTGAAGTTATCTTTTCTTTCCAGATACAAACTAATCAGTCATACCATTCGAACTTTACAGAATGTTATTTCTGACAAAATCTAATTATTAATTCTTAACTAGGAAATTAAAGGCACATTTTCAGAAAACAAAAAAAATACTAACTATTGGCAGTGAGCTAGTATTACCTCGGAGATCCCTCTTGGTGGTAAACATCAATCCAGCTGAATTGAAACAGATACAGATAGGCTTAGCAATGAATGTGCAGGATTGTGAATTATTTGAAAAATTGTTTCTTTGGAAGCAGAGGAAAGAAGGGACATGGTGTTGGAGTCAAATAAACGTTTTAGTTCTTAGGCATAAAACATAAAAATTCAGTATATACTAAAGAAGTTCAAAATGATTAATTTATAATATATGATTATATGTTGGTCTGTTTGTAATCTCTAACCTCATTGGTAACTATACCTCAGACTCACCATTTCATTAAAGAATCTGCTTTCCTGAGTAATCCTTGGAAACCTCAAGTATTCTTCTGACAAAGCCTTTTATTAGGTTTTTATCACAATAAGAACTCTCTTCCTTTGACTCTCTGCCTGATCAATTCAGAGAACTTCTACAATAGGTTTATATCTTTGTTCTCCACAAAGTCTAATATTATTACTGCAAGTAATATTACAGTACACTGCTTCATCCACTTTCGGGGATACTCAAAGTCTTTTGATATACTATAAAAGTCTATAATGGTGGTTATGGTGATAATGTACTATATTTCTTTTTGTTGGTATATTCCTAAACCATACCAATTTACCAAGCAATACCTTTTGCATGTATTAATACATATTAAGGAAATGTTTTACATTTCTGTTCATCCATATAATTATAGTTAGACCAAATTTGTTCCACTAAATTATATTTATAAATTGTTTAAGTGGGGGCTGGAGAGATAGCCCAATGGGTAGGGCATTTGCCTTGCACGCGGCTGGCCTGTGCCGGCCTGGGTTCGATCCCCGGCATCCCATATGGTCCCCTGAGCATTGCCAGGAGTAATTCCTGAGTGCAGAGCCAGGAGTAACCCCTGAGCATCGCCGAGTGTGACCCAAAAAAGCAAAAAAAAAAAAATTGTTTAAGTGGTGCTGAGTTTATCAACTTATAAGGTAATATGAATTTAATTTGTTCCTATTAAAGTTAAATCAACAAAAAAAAATCTATAAGTTCATTTAAAACTTTAATCCTTTCAGTATAATTTTCCAAAAACTATGAACTAAAGAACTTGCTCATTTCTTTTTAGTACTGGGGAAATAGCCAGAAATAAAATGCCAATGTTTTGCCTCTAAATATTCTAGCCAAAGATTAAAACTCACCACTGAATATACACAAAGAGACTTAAGTGATAAACTCTAAATATCTGCAGGGCTAGCCATAATGTGTAAAATAAGAGGGAGAGAGATGCAGAGACAGTGAGAGAGATAGAGAGAGAAAGAGAGGAAACTGGGGTACCTGCTATTAAGGCGGGTGGGGGACGGGAGGGGAGGGGTACATTGGTGGTGGAAATGGGGCACTGGTGGAGGGATGGGTGCTGGAATACTGTATTACCAAGAACCAATTATGAACACCTTTGTAATTGTGTGTTTCACGGTGGTATAATAAAAAAAATAAAAAAAAAATAAATATTCTAGCCAAATCATCGTAATACTATTGTTTTGAACCAATATAATAATGTTACTGAGTACACACACACACACACACACACACACACACACACACACACAAATATATATATATATATATATATGATGACTTTTTATTTTCCTCTTTTTAAAAGTTCATCTGGATCCTGGATCTACTTATATGACAAAATAACATATTTAAAACATTTTTTTTCCTTCCAATATCAGATTTTGAGATCAGAGAACAATGATAGGTTTCAAATGATTTCTACCAGGAAACCAGCTGTGTGGGGATATTTTTAAATAGCTTCCTAAGATTTTTTTTGTCATCAAAAAACTTTGCATACATATGTTATTAGGTACTAAATTAAAAGGGTTAGTGAAAAATTAGGAGTTAATTAGCAATACCTGTGTTAGTGCATTGTTTTCTATTTTGCTTTCAAAAGCACAAAATACATGGAACATTTCTCTTATTTGCTTCTTTGCTTTTCAAATCTTCATATTATTTTGAATAGTGTGGCTTGAATATATTTTCACTGAACTATTCTGTGCTTTTCAGTGTTTTAGCTAAAAATGTGATCCTTACAGCAAACATACTCAAGTCTCCTAATTCTGAAGTTTAAGGTACACAGTCATGTAGGCAAGTTAGAATTTGGAAGAAAAAAAATTCTTTTGGCTATAAAATATTTGAAACAAAAAGAATGCACTGTCCTTTTTTATACCTTGGGAAATATGCTAAAGAAAATATTGTGCGTATGATTCTTCATGAAATGTAATTTCTCCCACTAGTTTTTTAGGAGAGTGTACAGCTTCAGGTACACTATGTCTATATGCCATAGTTTAATGAATTTTTTTTATTCTCTGTCTTTCATTACTATCAGTTAGATAATTTCCAGATCATGTGCATATTCCCTTTTAGAGCGGATAAATACCAAAACATTTTTTCACACATGTATGCACATTCACAGGTGTATTTGTCTCATAGACTTAAGAATGTCAACTATAACCCGTAATTATACGTATTGCAAGCCACAATGCATAAGAAGGGAGACAGACAGACAGAGACAGAGACAGAGACAGAGACAGAAAGAAGTTGTAAAGTGCATGCCATAGAGACAGGCTGGGGAGGGGGTATCATTGGTGGTGGGAAATGTGCTCTGGTGGAGGGATGGGTGCTGGAACACTGTATGACTGAAATTTAATCATGAACAGTTTTTTAATTGCAAATCTTGTGGTATAGTAAAATAAATTTTTTAAAAGTATCAAATGTATAGGATTCTGCACTGCAGAGCCTGGCAAGCTACCCATGTTGTATTTGATATATATGCCAAATACCAGTAACAATTATAGACCTCATTCTGGAATGGATTGCGGCTCTTTATGTTCCTGGAGCAAGCAGATGCCTTGGGCTCTACTAGCATGAGACAGGACATATGGAGATGTTACTGGGGCCAGCTCGAGCAAATCGATGATGAATGGGAAGACAGTATAGGATTCAGAGAATTTCAAGGATTGTCATTCTATAATAGAGCCTATTAGTTTATAGACCTAAAATAATCTTCCCAAAGATGTATAACTAAATACTTTGAATAGAGGTTTTCTACTTTAAGAGCCATTGCAACAATAAAAAAAAATACCTAAAACAAATAACAGGCACAATTTTAAAGGCAGCTCATTATCTCCTGAGTGTTCATTTTTGTTGTACATTTATATTATAATCCTTTTAAGATTATATTCAATGTTGCTGTTTGTGACAAGTAACAATCATTTTCATACATATTTGGAGTTTCTCACTATCACTCCAAGTTTTTTTTCTGTCAAAACAATTCTTCCACGGGAGGAAGCCAACTTAGCTGGGATCGAAAGACAGAAACCTGGAGGGTTCCTGTCAGAAAAGCAGACAGTGTAGCTTTACAAACACTATCTACTAGGAAGCAGTTTTGTGCCAACCCAGGGCCTACCAGAGGCTACTATCCATAGCCCCTTGGAGGTCTCAGCTTCCTGCAGCTGACACTAGTCTTTCCTCCTGGCCCATATCCTAGACTTCCTTAACTCTGGCCTCAGCCCAACAGAGCTGCCTGCTTCAACTCCCAGAAAATTCAACAATTATCATTTGTTCAAAGATGATGCAGACCCCTCTGTCCCTCCAGCCCTGTTCTCCTGCATGATCACGTCTGACCCCAGACTTTGGCATGACACTTTGCACCTCTACTCTCAGCCTCCTGAAAAGCTTGCAATGCCTGTGTCTCTAGAGGCATCCACATCTACAGTCCCATCCTTTGGCAAGTTCAGCACTAGGAAGAACTCCAGCCTACTTTGAGGTCCACTGCACCTCGAAGGTGCAGGAAAGGAAATACACCTTCAGGTTAAAAATGCAATCCTGTTCCCCAGAACTATATCTGGTGACAATGGAGCTAACTGTTATGTAATACTCTGGAACTAGCTAAAAGCAGATGGTTCATATTCCACAAAACATTGCCTCACCCACTCCACCAGTGGGCTTAGCCTGCCTAATGTCTGCCCTCATCCTCCTTGGCTGCCCAATGTTTGCCTGAGCCTCTGCCATCTTGATATGCAAGTCTACTAAATCAGTCAGGATATAACTGAGGCATAAGTTATAGTTTGAGGCTTCAGTGTAGGTGAGATGGGTATAACTGATCTTGACCATACAGTGATTTCATGGCCCTTTGAAGCTCAAACAGCAAGGACAGTAGCCAAGGAGGGGTACTACTGATAGCCTACACAGTAATCTCGGTGCCTCCTTTCATCCTGGTGCACACCTTATATGTTGGGCTTCTCCTCTAGGTTGTAACTTCTTGCCCAAGGCTCTAGTTACCCTCTGTGGTAATATAGATTCTGCTTGTACAACAGAAGGCCATGTCCAAGTCCAACTCCTTGGGACCATACTCTGCAAATTTCAATTTCAACAAGATTGTTACTCAGAACTAGAGAAGGAAGCTACTTAGCCTATCACTATAAATAAAAACAGAAAGATAAACATGATGAAGATATAGAAGAATTCACAAAAAACAACTGATGAAGCAATACAAAACTCTGAGAATTTCTAATGCAGCATAACTAAACAAAGTACCTGAAGACAACTTGAAAACAGTAGTCATACAAAGCTCAATGGAATAAGAAAAACAATGGATGAGCAAGAGAAGAATCACAGCAAGGGCATAAAACATGAGAACACTCCACACATAAATCACATGGTCAAGGACCGTGCAGTGGTTGAACTTAGAAACAGCACAAGGGGGCCCAGGGGTACAGCTCAGTGATACCCTCAGGCCTTGCAGGCAGGCGCTGTGAGTTCACCTACATCATCTCGACATCACAACTGCGAGCTCCAGTGACTCTGACTTAGTGACCCCCACTGCCACAAGTAGTGTGCAAGAAGACAAAGACCTATATAAACACAAAAGCCTCTTATGTGATTCCTGGAGCTGCCAACAGCAAGAATAACAAAGAGGAAAAAGGGCAGATGAAAACTACAATGGAGGTGCTAAATAGTAGAATGGGAAAGCAGAAAACCTAATAAGTGTGTTGGAAGACAGGATAGGAAAAGCATAAACAATGCATTTTTAACTGGGAAAATATAAGAATTTAAAAATTGAAGATAAAAAGAGACAACAGGGGCAAGCCAACCCCGGCGGGCGGGGGGGGGGGTGCCTGTCGGCCGCCGGCCCGTGCCGCGCCGGGTCCGCGCCCGGCTCCCCTATGGTCCCCCCCGCCCCGGGTGAGTAATTCCTGAGTGCAGAGCCAGGTATACCCCTGAGCATTGCCGGGTGCCCCCAAAAACAAAAAAAAAAAAAAAAAAAAGAAAAAAAAGACAACATAAAAAGGACCAATATCCATAAGATCCTAAAAAGGAGAGACGGAAAGAAGCAGAATATTTAAGAAAAAAAAAAAAAAAAACATCAAAACACTTGTACAAGCAGGAAGAGCAAACAGAGAGACAGTTTCAGCATGTTGATTCAGTTTCACAAGCAAATTAATCCTAGACACTATTTTAACAGGGATAGACTCTTTGAACTCTTTTTCCTCAGATTCATTGTTTTATAAATAAAGGCGAGTGAGTTTTTGCGTACTGACTTTGTAGCCAGCTATTTTCTGTATTGATTGGTTACTCGGAGCTTTTGAGTGGACTCTTTAGGGCCTTCAATAGTCATGTCATAGCCAAACAGAGATTATTTGACCTTCTCATTTCCAAGTTGTTTCCCTTTGATGTCCTTTCTTGCCAAGTCTTTGATTGCTGTTTTCAAGTCTTCTAACAATGTTGATTAAGAGAGGGGAGACACACAACTTTATCTTGTGCCTGATCTTAGTGGTAATGCTTCAGTTTTTAGTTTTTTAAATGAACAATATTGACTTTGGGCTTTTTTTAGATAACTGTTACTAAACTTAGGAAGGTTTCTTTCCACCCCTATTTTGCTGAGGATTTTTATTATGAAAGGGAGTTGGATCTCATAGAAAACTGCATCAGTTGACCTGATCATATGGTTTCATCTTTCCTTTCACTGAAATGGTGTAGTATGTCAATGGATTTACATATATTAAACCATCCAACCTCCTTGCATGCCTGAGATAAATTATACCTGAGTATGGTTTTTGGTTTTTTTATGTGCTCTTGGTTTCATTTTGCTAAGATTTTGTTGAATGTTTTTGCATCAATGTTCAATGTTCATCAATGAAATTGGTCTGAAATTTCTTTTTTTTTTTTTTGTAATATATGTCAGCTTTGGGTAACAGTGTAATGTTAGTTTCATAGGTTTTAGGAAGGATTCCTGATTCTTCAATATTTGGAAAATCTTAAGAATCAATTTTAAACATTTGGTAAAAATCATCAATAAACCCATCTGAGGCAGAAATTTTATTCTTAGGGATGTTCTTAATTACCATTTAATTTTCCTTGCTGTGACTGACCTGTTCAGACTTTCTACTTATTGCTCATTTAGTTATTGAAGATTACATATTTTTGAAATCTACCCATTTCTTCTAGGTTCTCTAGTTTAAAAGAGTAGAGTTTTTAATAGTAAGTTCTCATGATGTCTTTGATTTCTGGGGGGTTCTATTGTGATTTCTCCCCCTTTAATTTCTGATTTATTTCAGTACTTTCTTCGTTTCTTTCTTTCTTTTCTCCCTCTCTTTTCCTCCTCTCTCTCCCTTCCTTCCTCTTCTTTCTTTCTTTCTTTTTCTTTCTTTCTTTCTTTCTTTCTTTCTTTCTTTCTTTTTCTTTCTTTCTTTCTTTCTTTCTTTCTTTCTTTCTTTCTTTCTTTCTTTCTTTCTTTCTTTCTTTCTTTCTTTCTTTCTTTCTTTCTTTCTTTCTTTCTCTCTCTCTCTCTTTCTTTCTTTCTTTCTTTCTTTCTTTCTTTCTTTCTTTCTTTCATTCTCCCTTGTGAGTCTGGTCAACAGTCCATCGTGTTTATTAATTTAAAGAACCAACTCCCAGTTTCACTGATTCTTTGTATTGCTTTCTATATTCCTATATTGTTGATTTTTGCTCTATTTTATTATTTCTTGTCTTCTACAAGTTTTTGTATTCATTTTTCTTGGTTCTCCAGTCATATAAGGTATGGATTAGGTTGCTGATTTTATCTTTTTTATTCTTTCGTTATGTGAGCCTGCATTGCTGAGTTTCCCTATAAACACTGCTTTTGCTTTCTCTCATAGATCTTGGTAACCTGTTTCTTCATTATCTTTAGTCTCAGGAAATATTTTTACTTCTTCCTTGATTTCTTCTTTGATTCAGCTGTTACGTAGCAGCATGTCTATTGTTCAGTTCCAGATGTAACAGTTTCTCCCCCATCTTATTTTTATGGTTAATCTCTATCTCCATGGTTTTGTGGCATGATATGATGGTTGTCATGATTCTTATGTTTATGAGTTTACATAAGTTAGACTTATGTCCTAAAATGTGATATATCCTGGAGAACATTCCATGTGCACTAGAGAAGAATGTGTTTTTGGCTTTTTGAGGATGGAAGACTCTGTAAATATTCATTTTTCCCAACTCCTCTACTTTAAAACTTCAATTTCTCATTTATGACTCCTGATTCTTTACCATTATTCTTCTAACAGATCAATCCAGAGTTCACAGAGGGATGTTTAAGTCTCCCACTACCATTACGTTTCCATCCATGTGCTTCTCTAGGCTTGTGAGCAAAAGCCCAAAGTTTGCTAACTTGACATTTGGTGCATAAACGTTTGACTAGAGTTCATGCTTCTTGTTCTATTGTTCTCATTATCAATTAGTGTCCATCCCTGACTCTAAATACTCTCTTTAGATTGAGTACAATTTGGTCTAAGTTTGTCCCTAAAATTTTTATTTCCCATGGAATCATATAACTGTTTTTCATTATTTTACTCTGAGTCTATGTCTATCCTGTGATTTTTAGATTTGTTTCATATGAGCAGAAATAGATGGATTTTTGTTTCCTGATCCAACTTGCCACTCTGTGCCTTTCAAATGGTAGACTTTAGTGTACTGACATTCAGGGACCTTATTGATATTGAGGTATATGTTGCAATTGTAATGTAGCTTCTACAACTTGTTATTTGGTTTATATTAGTGATCTTCCAATAGTTTATTCAGGGTTGGTTTGGTTATTACACATGTTTCCAGCTCTTGTTTGTCTGAAAATATTTTATCCCTGCCTCCCATCTAAATGACAGCAGCCTTGGTGAGTAGTGGACTTTAGTTTGAAAGCCTCTTTCATTAAATAATTTAAGTCACTTGTATCACTTGTCTTCCCATTGTTCATCGATTTGCTCTAGCAGGCACCAGTAACATCTCCATACATCCTGTTTCAAGCGAGTGTACCCCAGGGGCATCTGCTTGCTCCAGGTACAGGAAAAGGCTCAATCCATTCTTTCAGGTCATGGGAATGAGGTCGATAATTGTTACTGGGTTTTGGCATATCAAATAAAACACAGGTATCTTGCCGAGCTCTCCCGTGTAGATGGTATACTCTCAGTAGAAGGCTCTTATCTTGAGCATTTACTGATGAAACTCAATGGGGAAAGATCAGGCTTTCTCTTGGATGGAGCTCTGAGGAGCTAAGGAGTCTGGATGTTGAAAATGACTGACCTTATGGTGTGGGGGTTGCTCTGGCTTCCTGCTAGGCTCACTTGGAAGATGGGTCACAACTATAACCAACTTAATACTGTATACAGCGCATAAATGTGAATGATACTGGGCAGGACCTGATCCTAATATCTAGTACTATTCTTCTGGGGTAGCTGGCGTGGAGGTGGAGGAAAGGGCAGAGGAGCCCAAATCCCCACTCCGAGTCCGGCCAGCCTGGCCCCTCCCTGCACGTGTGAGCGAACCCTTGGAGCAATGTTGGACTCGGCCAGGGGCTGGTCAAGCCCCCTTACCAACCACCGGAAGTCAGCTCCATGGGTTGCTTCCACGTGGGGCTGAACAGCGTAGCTGTGGGTCTGGAGTGGTTGGGTCTGGATCTGTTCCAGGGTTGCCGACAGAGATGTGGGTCTGGCATGTCTCTCTTTGGGGTAGCTGGCGTGGAGATCAATAATTTAAATATGACATGCTATTCTTTCATCGCCTGTACCATTTCGTATGGGAGATCTATTGTGACTCTTTCCCTGATATTTAAGGTTTTTCTTCTCTATTGCTGCTTTAAGAAGTTTGTATCTCTCTTTGGTTTTTGCCATTTTGATTACTATATGAGTCTTGATGTTGCTCTGTTTTTATCTATTTTGCTTGATACTCTTAGCCTGTTGAATCTGCCCGGTTGCCTCCTTACAGAGATTGGGGAAATCTTCACCAATCTCTCCCACCACTCTTTCTTTAGCTTTCCATTTTTCTTCACCTTTTGATATTCTTCCTGTCATTGTTCATTAAGAGCCTTACATTGTTTCCATTATTCTGTTTCCTTTTTTCCTTTTTCAACTTGTTAATCAGTGCCGGACTGGATTTTGTCTTCAAGTTTATCTAATTCGTTCTCCCTCTTTGAGATTTTGTTACTATGTCTTGATGGACACTTCTCTGAGGAGGACCAACAAATGAACAACAAGGACATGAAAAAATACTTATCATCACTTATTATTAGGAAAATCCAAATCAAGTTGACAATGAGAGATCACAGTGGGAATGGCACATAAAAGAATATTGGGAAAACATTCTGCTGGCAGGGATGTGGTGAAAAAAGAAACCCTTATCCACTAGTGAGGCAGGAATATTATCTGGCCCAACCCCTATGGAAAACAGTATGGAGAATACTCCTTAAACTTGGAAAGTCCTCCCATATGACACAGAAATTCCAGTTTGGGGTATCTATTCCTAGGAGAGAAAAGTATTCATACAAAAGAAGGCATCTACAACACTTTTCATTACAGCACTCAGTATAATAGCTAAGATTTGGAACCAATATAGATGACCAAGGACATAAAAGTGGATCATGAAGATCTGGTATATAATATATACACAATGAAATACTACATGGGAATTAAATTACAAAATTTGTGGCAACATGGATGGAACTGGAAAACACTCTGTTAAATGAAGTAAGCCAGAAGGAGAAGAATCAACACAGGATGATATCAATTATACGTGGAATTTAGAATAACTGGATGAGAGAATGCAATGTTTTAAGGTGAGTGTGGGATCTTAAAGACACAGTATTAGCCTCTCAAGGAATGTTAAGACAGTTGAGGCCAGGGTTCTGAACCTGGGTAAGACTATCAATAGGGGCCCCAGGAGAGCATACTGGGGCTGGGAGGCTTTCCAACTGAGAAAGCAGTGGACTCTTGTTCTTGGCCAGCACCTAGGCCATGGGGCCCCTGGTGCCTGAGCCAGATGGCTGGCACCAGGGGAGAAGCTGATCCTGATGCCTAGGCCTGAGGGCCACACCAGAGCCACAAGGCCTAGTGCCTGAGCTTGAAAGCTGGCATCAAAGCTTCAGTGCTTTGAGTATTAGGACCATCAGCAGTAGGGACAACATGGAGGAACTCAAATAATTAGATATGGATTCAGAGACATAAGACATAGTAGCAGAAGGTGAAACAGGTAACTAGGGAAATAGGGACATTGCTGAGGAGTCTAGAGAAAAGAAGCCCTGAAGAGAAAAGCCCAGAGAAAAAAGGCCCTAAGGAAAACGTCCTGAAAGGAGTCGTCCTGGGAGAGGACCAGAAGCATGAAGCCTTGGACATAGACATCTGGAAGTGAGAGTCCCAGATGAGAGGAGCCCACATAGAACTTCCCAAAGACAGAGCAGCCTGCAGGAGAACCCCCACTAGAGAAGCCTACACAGAAACCCCCCAAAGAGAGAGCAGCCTGCAGGAGAAACCACTGGGAGAGAAACAGGTCCAGGAGAGGCCCCTGTAGAGCAAACAATGAGATGAAACAAAGTAAACATTAAAGAATAACCTACAGGGACCAGAGCGATATCCAGTGCTTAGGGAATTTGCCTTGCATAAGGCCGACCTGAGTTCAATACCTGGCATCCCATATGGTCCTCCAAGCACCATCAGGAGTAATTCCTGAGTATAGAGCTAGGAGGAACCTCTAAGCACTGCCAGGCATGACCCAAAAAAAAGAATAACCTACAGGAACCTCTAGCCTTGCTCATTATTCTGCTAACTGATCAGGGGGGAGAGAATCACCCTGGACACAGGCCAGGGATCCTAGCAGACAGTGTACTGCTGGGGACCTAGCTAGGCCCCAGCATCTTCTGCCATAGTTACCCCCTAACCCCTAAGTATTGTTAAGGCTATGGAATCCACAGGCAGTCCTTTGAGCCTGGAGCCTTGGGACATCCCTGAGGAAGGGGGTGCACAGTCTCCCTCCAGTATAGTTATTTTAATCCTTAAAGTGAGGACACTCAGATTAAATTTGTACTGAGTGGAGAAGGAAAGGGTTGAGGGGAGAGGAAGAAGAGAGAGAGATGAGAAGCAACAGAGGCCAGAGTGGGGGGGTTAAGGTACAAAGGTGGTAAGTGCTAAGGAATGATAGGGCCAAATATCCAAACCACAGAGTTAAAAACACAAAATCATGAGACCCAAATTTTAAAAAGTCAAACTTAGAAAGACCCGCCAAGAGGGCAGGCTGCGGTGGAGGTTGGGGTAGAGTCAGGGTGCTGATATGGGAGGGAACCTGGGAACACTAGTAACATTGACAGTGATGGTGAGGTGAGGATTGGTGCTCACCATCAATACAAGATGCTCAATACTTCAGCTATGTCCCTATTTCCCTAGTTACCTGTTTCATCTTCCATGTCTAAAATACCTGTATGTCTGAAACTCAGCTAACAATAACTTTTTAAATCATGGTTCTTTAATAAAAATTAATCTAGATCAATGCATGTAAGGGCACAGTACATTTAAAATGCAAAAAATAAAGATAAATAGCTATTCGTGGGGGTTTATTATTCCATACAAATTTCAGGAGTGTTTGTTCAATTTCTTTGAAGAACATCATGGGTATCTTTATAGGGACCTCATTGAATCTGTATAAAGCTCTAGGGAGTATTACCATTTTGATAATGTTAATCCTTCCAATCCATGAGCAGGGAATGTGTCTCCATTTCCTCAGGTCTTCTTTTATTTCCTGAAGTAACGTTTTGTAGTTTTCTTTGTAGAGATCTTTTACACTCCTGAAATTTGTATGGAATAATAAAACCACGAATAGCTAAAGCAATCCTTGGGAAAAAGAAGATGGGAGGTATCACTTTCCCCAACCTCAAGCTCTACTACAGAGCAGTTGTCATTAAGACAGTGTGGTATTGGTGTAGAGACAGACCCATAGACCTATGGAATAAAACTGAATATCCTGAAACACACTCTCAAATATACAACCACTTAATCTTTGATAAAGGAGCAAAAAATATTAAGTGGAGCAAAGAAAGCCTCTTCAACAAATGGTGGTGGGAAAACTGGGCAGCTACATGTAAAAAATGAACTTAGACCTCCTTCTAACGCCAAGCACAGAAGTCAGATCAAAATGGATTCTAGATCTCAACATCAGACATGAATCTATAAGGTACGTCGAAGAAAACATAGGAGAAACACTCTACGACATCGAAACGAAAAGTATCTTTAAAGACCACACACCACTGTCCAATCTAATGGAATCAAAGATAAACAAATGGGATTATATAAATTGAAAAGGTTCTGCACCTCAAAAGAAATGGTGACCAAGATACAAAGACAGTCCACAGAGTGGGAAAGAAATTTCACCCAATCCCCATCTGACAAGGGGATAATATTCAGGATATATCAGGCACTGGTAGCCCTTCACAAGAATAAAACAGCCAACCCCATCAAAAATGGGGAGAAGAAATGAACAGAAGCTTCCAAAAAGAAGAAATTTGAATGGCCAAAAGGCATATGAAAAAGTGCTCTTCATCTTTAATCATCAGGGAGATGCAAATCAAAACAACAATGAGGTACCATCTCACACCACAGAGACTGGCACACATCCAAAACAGCAAGAACAACCGGTGCTGGCATGGATGTGGGGAAAATGGTCTCTGATCCACTGTTGGTGGGAGTGCAGACTGGTCCAGCCCTTTTGGAAAACAATATGGGCATTCCTCTGAAAACTAGATATTGAGCTCCCATTTGATCCAGCAATAGCACTCCTGGGAATATACCCGAGAGACCGAAAAACACATAGCAGAAACACTATCTGTACTTCTTTATTCATCTTTGCGCTATTCACAATAGCTAGAATCTGGAAACAAACTAAATGCCCGAGAACAGAGGACTGGCTAAAGAAACTGTGGTTCATCTACACTATGGAATACTATGCAGCTGTCAGAAAAGACGAAATTATGAAATTTACCTGCAAATGGATGGACATGGAGACTATCATGCTGAATGAAATTAGTCAGAAGGAAAAGGACAGATATAGAATGACTGCATTCATTGATACGACATAAATAGATACCAGTGTTTTATTAAATGTGGGAAATGGTAATGGCAGATTAAAACTCACCATTGAATATACACAAAGAGATTTAAGTGATAAAGGTCTAAATATCTGCATTGCTATCTACAACGTGTAAAAGAAGAGGGAGAGAGATGCAGAGACAGAGAGAGGGAAATGGGGCTACCTGCTATTGAGGCAGCCTGGGGGTGGGGGGGGAGGGGTGGGGTACATTGGTGGTGGAAATGGGGCACTGGTGGAGGGATGGGTGCTGGAATACTGTATTACCAAGAACCAATTATGAATATCTTTGTAATTGTATGTCTCACAGTGGTATAATAAAAAAAACAAAATGACCACAAGATACAAAAACAATGACCACAAGATACAAAAACAGTCCTACTTGGGAAAGAATAGTCACCCAATATCCATCTGATAAGGGGTTAATATCCAGGATATATCAGGCACTGGTAGAACTTTACAAGAAGAAAACAGCCAACCCTATCAAAAAATGAGGAGAAGAAATAAACGGAAAACTTTGACAAGAGGAAATTCAAATGGCCAAAAGACATATGAAATAATGCTCACCATCATTAGTCATCAGAGAGATGCAAATCAAAACTACAATGAGATATCATCTCACACCACAAAGAGTGGCACATATCCAAAAGAAAAAAAAAACAAGTGCTGGGGCTGAAGGGATAGTCCAGGGGTAGGGCGTTTGCCTTGCATGCGGCAAGCCCATGCTGGCCCGGTTTGATCCCCGGCATCCCATATGGTCCCCCGAGCACCGCCAGGAGTAATTCCTGAGTGCACAGCCAGGAGTAATCCCTGAGCATCGCTGGGTGTGACCCCAAAAAAGCAAAAAAAATACAAAAAAGAACAACTAGTGCTGGCATGGATGTGGGGAAAAGTGGACTCTCATCCATTATTGGTGGGAATGTTGCCTAGTACAGCCTTTTTGGAAAACAATATGGACATTCCTCCAAACTAGAAATTGAGCTCCCATTTGACCAAGCCATACCACTCCTGGGAATATACCCTGGGAAGTCAAAAAATATGCAGCAGAAACACCATCCACACATTTATGTTCATAGCAGCACTATTCACAATAGCCAGAATCTGGAAACAACCAGAGTGCCCAAGAATAGATGACTGGATAAAGAAACTTTGGTACATCTACACAATGGAATACTATGCAGCTGTCAGGAAAAGTGAAGTTATGAAATTTGCCTATAAATGGATGGCCATGGAGAGGATCATGTTGAGTGAAATTAGCCAGAAGGGGAGACAGATATACAATGACTGCATTCATTTTTATGACATAAATATATATGTACATATTATGATACCAATATCCAAGGTCAGGCAAAACATGGATCATGAGGTCTTGTCAGAGGTGGAAATTATGACAAATGTGTGGGAGTCAGAGGCTCCCACACATTTTATGAATATGAACATCTTATGAACATCTTTGTAATTGTATATCTCACGCTGGTATAGTAAAATTTTAAAGAAATAATAAAAAATTAATATTTAAAAAATATGAAAGGCTCATCAAGATGCAGGTTTTCCCTTAACAACTCTCATATTAATGGGCAATTATATAAAACATTAAGTTTAGTTGATCCTATATTTCAAGAGAGCTCTAGCCCAAGAAGATATGAAGGAATTATATCGAACCTTCTCCCCAATAGACATTCTTGGCTTTTTCCCTCTGGAGCAGCCCATGTTCTCTCTTAAACATTTATTCCACTCTTCTCAACAAAATAAAAATTCCTGTTTAAGGGACTGGACTGTGATCAGAGAGGGTTTGATCCCTGGTACCTCATGTAATCTCCTGAGGATGGTCAAGAGTAAACTCCAAAGCAAGACAAAGATCTTAAATTACTTCTTATATATTCACATATTATTGTATTCATCAGCTATAGTCTCTCACCAGAATGCATGAGGCATTATGATAAGCAACATGTGTCTTTATAAAATTTTACATCTCTAGTGGGATTAGTGCTCAAACATTGTATGTCTAAACTGAAATATTAATAACTTTATAAAACATTGGTTTTTAATAAGGAAATATAAAATGAAATAAAATATTGCATCCAGTGTTTAGAACAGAGTACTTAATACTAGGAAAATGAGTATTAATTTAGTGAATTGAATAAGCCTAAAGACACCTTAAAATTAGACATTATTTATTCTTTTAAAAAAACATCATTTACACCAATATTTGCAGTTCAATGTAATTCAGAAGACAAAAATTAATAAATTTTATTCTATCACTGACCTTAAGCAAGTGACCTAAATCTGGTAGATCACTTAGCATTTTCAAGAAAACTTAAAAATTGTACTTGAGCATCTTCACTATCACCTTCCACACTAAAATACGGGATTTTTAAAAATTGATGTTTAAACTTATTGATTTTAATATTGTGGCTTTGGTATCTAATTGACAACTATAGAATTGTATCAATAGTTTTGTCTTTGTGTACAATTAAAGGAATACCTCAGTGCTTTTCTTTAAAATTCTCCCTCAATTATTCTAAGTGTTCTTCAGATTATTAAAAAATAGTCAGCCACAGAATGAGTTCATTACATTAAACATTTGTGTAAGCACCTTGCATTTTAGATGTTATGTAAAAATTCACAAATTCTTCAGAAAATTCTACTGAAAATTCACTTTTACATATATATCATACAAAATGTACTTCTCTGGATTGTCTGAACCACGTTATTGGCAATTTGACATTAAGTAACCAATGGTGCAAAAATCCATTGCTAAAGATCTGATTATTTTTTTGTTTCTTTATTTATTTATTTTAATTAATTTATACTTTTTAACAATTACAAAAATGGTCATATTTGGTTTTCGGCCATACAGTGTTCCAGCACCCATCCTTCCACCAGTGCCCACTGCCCACCACCAACGTCCCTGGTTTCCCTCCCCCTCCCGGTACTTATGTGTTTTTGATTTGGTGGGTTTTGTGGTTCTTCCAAGTGGTTCTCAGGAGACCTCAGGACCTCTTTCTGGTCACTCATAAGAAATAGCACAAAGCCAACTGCTAAGTCTGAGGGATCCAAATACCCTAGGGATGCTGGGAACTTCCAGGGTTGCTGGAAGAAAATGTGGCAGAGAATCAGACACAATTTTGGTTGCAGGCAAGGTAAGCACCATAATCCCTATACTAGTCTCCGACCCCCTAAATAGGTGTGTGTGTGTGCACACATGCACACATGCACACACACATGCATGTTTGTCTGTAAGGTCATAACTAATTTCTAGAACAGTAAATGCATAAAAAGCCATGTAATGTCAAACAACACGGGGGTTTAAATTTTCTCTGACAGAAGAATGTTCCATGATAATACAGATCACTGTTTCATAATGCAACTTGATGTCTACTCAAGGTCAAAGGTTACCTGAAAATAAAATGAACACTTCAATTTTCCTATAGTAAATATTGTAGCTGTATTGGTATCGTAAAAAACTAGAAATTAAATCTCTCAAAAATCTATTAACATTAAGAAAAGAATGCACCTATGTGTGGTGTATTTTTATCATCTCTGTCAACAGCTTCTTTCAAAAAGTCAGATGAGAATGCTTTAAATGTGTAATTTGCAATAACAGATTTCCGTTCACCATTGAAAAAGCTAATTGAACAAAATCTATGGCTATATTTAGCACAAGTTGCCAATTGGGAAGATATTTTCAATTTAAATCTGTCTTAACTCTAGAGATTTTTTTTCCTCAGGTTTATTAAACTTAAAAGTGTAGCCATGGAAACATTTTCATGCTCCTCATAAGACAGCAATCTTACCATACCTAAAAGTCTGGTGCTGTTTAAATTGGCAAAGAACTGATCAGAATGTTACTCTTTATTCATGAGAAAATTGAGTCTCTTAATGCTTCTCCAATGAGTATGCAGACCTGTGACAAATTATGAAATTTATGGCTACTCCCATCTTACTGTTCTTGCACCATTTAATATGATTTACCATAAAGATTAAAAGAAAAATAGGAGAACACTCAATATAGTGATGTGTGTCCAAGTCCATTTCCTCTCCTGATAGCCACCAGACCAGCCTTGAATACCTCGATTTTATTTTCTGATTGATTCATTCTAAAACATCTGTTCTAAATGCGCACTGGGTGTCTACTGTGGTATTGAGCAAACACAGGCAAGGTATATGTCCTGTAGGTGTAAAGTGGACAAAGGTTTTAACATATGTCATCTTACATAACATTTTATAGAACTGCAAACAACAAGCCATTTAGCCTGTATCCTTATTTTATTTGTGAGAAAACTGGACTTAGAGATAAGAAATAGAATTTCTCACATTGACACAATCACAAACAGTCCCAAAATTTGTTCGACTTCTCCACAAATTCTTAAGAATAGTTCACTACCTAGCCATCTTCGTGTTGTTTGTTTTTTACAGAATTCTTTTCCTCTTCTGTTCCATCACTGTGTTCTGGATTGCCATCTACTTGTTGTGGATAACCTCATTAGAAGAGTTAGAATTTCTGTTTGCCCTCTTCCAAATCACCTTAAATTCTAGGTTCCTTAATTGCTGTCTGACACTGTCGGAACAATCTTGGCTGCAAAGGCAGCCAGGTGAATCCCCAAGGTTTGCTGCTCCGTGCTTCATTTCACTTCTGTGCTAGCCGTGACACCATTTGGCAGTAGTTGACTCGGCGTCTCCAGATAATTAGTTCTCGCATAGAATGGCAAGTTTTTTTAAAGAGAAAAATATGCAACATTTGTTTGAAACCACAAATTTATCATTTGTACTGTGACCCATTTCTGTGATTCCTTGCTTGATATTTAACAAAACTCGTTTACATGAGTAATGACCTGAATAAAATGGTCTCCTTCTTCCTTCTAAATTATTTCCAATCTTGTCCCACTTACATATTTTTAAGCAATTGAAGAGAACAAAATGAATTGATAGAGAAACATAAACCCCAAAAATTCAGCATCAAATTAAAACATAATTTTAATTCAAGTAAATGAAAAATACTAGTGTAGTAATTGCACACTATATTATTTAATTTTTATGTATATAATATACTTAGCTTTAGCACATAGAATAAGTTCTGATGTTTTGAATCTTGTAGGATTTTCTTGATATTTTAACTTAGTAATATAGGCATACAAAATAGCATTTTAAAGTTTAAAGAAAAGATGAATACAAGAGGTGAAGCAATAGTACAGCAGTACAATGTTTGCCTTGCACATGTATGACCTAGATTTGGTCCCCTGAGCACCTCCAGGAACAGTCCCTGAAAGTCCTGAGCACCACCAGGTGTGACTCCCAAAGCAGAACAAAAAGTATATATTTTTATAAGCCTGGGCAATTTTTAAAAAAAATTTCTAAACATATATATATCAGATGACCTAAGTTCAATGGTGTTGAAATCTTTATTTATTTATTTATTTATTTATTTATTTATTTATTTATTTTGCTTTTTGGGTCACACCCGGCAATGCTCAGGGGTTACTCCTGGCTCTGCACTCAGGAATTACTCCTGGCAGTGCTCGGGGACCATATGGGATGCCGGGGATCGAACCCTGGCGGCATGGGGCGGCTGGGTGCAAGGCAAATGCCCTACCCGCTGGGCTATCGCTCTGGCCCTATTTATTTATTTTTAAGTATTAAATTCAATATTTATTTAATTTACCATTTAATATTTAAAATTTAAGACTTTAATATTTTATTTCATTATTTTTTAAATTTTATGATACCACCATGAGAAACATAATTACAAAACTGTTCATGAATAGGTTTCAGTCATAGAGTGTCCCAGAACCCATTCCTCCACCCATGCACATTTCACATCACCAGTGTCCCCTGATTCCCTCGCTGCTCCCCATGGCATTGATAAATATAATAAAAATTCCTAAAGTAATTTCAAAAATACACTTTGATAATCAGATTGCATCTAGCTAGATTTTTTATAGTTCTTTGTAGTAATAAGACAAAAATATCAAATCTACATGGGTCATTAAAAATAGGCAAGTTGTGATATTGTGAATCGTAATAAATATTGGAGATCTTACCCACAATTTGTGGCACACAGCTCCCAGAGCAATTTCCTAAGGATATTAAAAACGTTAACATTA
Organism: Cryptotis parvus; assembly: GCA_021461705.1. Lineage (NCBI taxonomy): Eukaryota > Metazoa > Chordata > Mammalia > Eulipotyphla > Soricidae > Cryptotis > Cryptotis parvus. The sequence goes on along the minus strand of JAJIBD010010839.1, from coordinate 8,547 downwards.
AACATTAACGCAAATGCAATTGCATTATCATCCAACACTGCAGGGAATAACTTGTGCTTGGAAGCCAATGGTAGGAGCTTGGATGCCAATTTCTCACTTCTTGACAGAAATATGCAAACAAATCCCTTTGGGATGGACTTCAAAACCTCAAACCTTGACTCAGTTCACACTCTGGAACTTATTTCAAATTAACATTAGAAAAAACATGATGCCCAGAATCTACAGCAGCTTTTTTAGACAAAAAATATTACTTTTGTGTAGCTGTTGGAATAAGAAAAACAATCTCCCTCAAGAACAACTTCCGGCTGGGAGGCCATACAGCTCTGTACACATGTTCCTCATCACATTTGCCATTACCTATTCCTTGGAGCATCATTTCCAGGTGTATCCATGAGGTCCCCAGGCATTGCGTGGGTGGTCTGTAATCACTGACAAAGTAGGGCCTGAGAAATACCCAACCACTGGGCCATTGCACTGAAGCAGTGGACTGGATTGCAGGTCTTGGGAACCCACCCTCCACTCTCAAGCAAAACAAAAATGAAAGAATCACTAAAATCTTGTGCTTGGAGTCCTCAGATTCTGGCCAATGTATTTGGCTGAAACTGTTGTGTATCCATTCATTCTAATTAACCAAAACCATAGAGACTATTGTCTCCATATTCCATGAGTCCATCTAATGAAGAAATAACAGCAGGTAGTCTTGGGATTGGTGAGACCCGAGAAAGTACGTATATGCTGTCTTGTTACTTCTCAGAGCGGACTTCTTAACATCACTGGGAAACACTCACTATGGAAGGTGAACAATGCAGTACTGCACAGATAAGTGAACTGTATACTAACACTTAATCTCTCTGGAAGCAAGTTTTATTTGTCCTGAATAATGACACAGTTTTATAAATGGGTTATGCCTGGTTAGAAATGGTTGAATGAAAGCAAAGGTGATTAAAATGTATTATCTAATTTAGGTTGTGTCTTAAAATAAACTTTAAACAAAGGAATACAATGCAGTAAAAATAAAACATCACTGGGGTTTATGATCAAGTCAACATTCTGACATTTTCCAGACATAATACTTCAGAGAAATTATTTAACCTCATTGGATACCAATTCTGAATAGGCAGATTTGGGATAATAAAATGATCCTGACACTATTGTAGAAATGCTGAGAAGACAAAATAAGTTCAATTGTGTGAAAAATAGTTGAACATTATTATACTTAATTAGAATTTCTTTCCTCTCTAATTTTAGACTTTAGGCTTAAGCTTGGAAAAACCAGCAGGGTAATGTAATTTCATTCAGTTCTAGTCTGTTCACACAAGGCAAAGTCATTATCTTCACTTTTAAAAAACTAGGAAGAAGCATACATATAGTTATGATAAACAGTAGCTGATTATAGTATGAATATAAGTTGTAAATAATTTATTATTTTAAATACAGAAGTTTCTAGAAATCATCTAATTCAAATCGAATATAAGGGATAAAAGAAATAATACATATACACATATACCAATATATAAAGGAATAATAAAGATCTCTAATTTTCATCTCCAAGTACATGTTAGAGAAACAAATTAGAACAAATAGATAATAATCATAATAGTAATAACACTTAATGCATTTGTCATGTCATTGAGCTGCTAATTATTGTGGGTAATTCATCCTATTTAATCCTATACATCATCTTGGAGTTAGGTAGAATTATTGCTGAACTACTTGAAATCTTAATATTTCACAATTAAATATTTTCATTATTTACAAACAGTGAAAACTCAACAGGGTATTATAGAAAGGTGTTATTTATATAATTCCTGTAGAATAACATCATAAACTTTTCAGATTCTTCTATTTGATTGGATACACAAAACTTTATTATTTTTATTTTATTTGCATATAATTCTTTTGTACCACATTTAGATTCTAACCATTCATTTTAAATGTACCATATTTAATGCAGTGTGAGTATTATTTGATATTTCAGTATAATATAATGAGAGAGATCAGTCAGGCTTAAAAAATCATTGATTCACCCTGACATTCTGCATTTTAAGACTGTCAATCTTATATTATATAGAGAAAATAAATTAGGTCTAAACTAAGAATTTCAGATTATATGAAAACCTAGTATAGAATGTATTTGTAGATCATCTTTTTTCTCTCCTTTAGTGAGATGACAAGCTGCCGGTGTCGTATTTGATATGCAAAAACACTTGATGACTTGACATCCCGTAATTCATCGATTTTTCAAGCAGGCGCCAGTAATGTTTCCATTTGACCCTATCACGTGCCAGTGTAGTTCAATGGCATCTGGCTTTTTCGGGATTAAGAGCCTCGAACTGTTCGTTCAGGGTCTAGATAAAGAAGCCTGACCATCTTGTATGGTGGGCGGCCACGCGATCTTTTGACGTTCCATGGGATCCAATCAGTAAAGGCTCTAGTCCAACGGTCTTCTCCAGATCGCATTATATGACCAGCCCATCTTATTTTTGATGCTATGGCAGATGACACAGCGTCCTTGATTTTAGAATAGCGATGGAGGTCGGAACTCCGGATTCCTTCTCTCACTTGAGTTAGGGATGATATTCCAAGCATGGCTCTTTCGATTCCTCTCTGGGAGACCCGAATGGCATTCTCATCCTGCTTTCGTAAGGCCCAGGTCTCTGAGGCATATATTAATGCAGGGAGGACGGTGGAGTCAAAGAGATGTGCCTGGAGCCGGAGGTTCTTTGTTCTTTTAGCTATTGCTCAATGTTTTTGAAGGCAGTCCATAGCGCTCTTTTCCTCCTGCGCAGCTCAGGTTATAGGTCATTTATCATGTTGACCTCCCAACCTAGGTACACATAACTGCTGCATTCAGAGATGTTTGTTCCGTTAAGAGTGAATGGGGCCTTTGGAACTAGTTCATTTTTCATGAACATAGTTTTGTTAAAATTCAGCTGTAAACTTATCTTTCCACATTCTCAGTCAAAGTAGCCAGCATTTGTGCCACTTGGCTGATGGTTGGTGCTATTAGAACGATGTTATCAGCGAAGCGGAGGTGGTGCAGTTGACTGCCATCTATCTTCACTCCCATTCCTTCCCATTATAATTGTCGCATGGTGTTCTTGAGGGTGGCGCTTAAGAGTTCTGGTGAAATGGTATCACCCTGCCGAACCCCTCTTTTGATGTCGATAATCACTTCCCTGTAGAATGGTGAGATCCTGGTGGTGAAACCGTACTATAGCTCACAAAGGATCTTGATGTATTGGGTTTGAACACCCTATTTGGCTAGGGCTTCCATGAATGTTTCAGTCTCCACAGAATCAAAGGCTTTCTTTAAATCAATGAATGTGGCACAGAGCAGCATCATGCATTCTCTATAGACTTCAATGAGTTTGGTAATCGTGGTGGATATGGTTGACTGTGCTGAATCCTTTTCGGAAGCCAGCTTGCTCGCATGGCTGTTCTTCACATAATGTTCTGCCAATCCTGTTCAGGATGACTCAAGCGAACAGTTTGTAGATGACGGAAAACAGGCAGATGGGGCGATAGTTGCCAATGTCGTGAATGTCTCCCTTCTTGAACAGTAGAACTGTCCTGCTGGTTTTCCATTTGGAGGGCACCTTACATTCAGACAGGTAGCATGTGAAGAGTCGAGCCAGTGTATTGATGAGTACTGGAGGCAGATTCTTCAGGTGTTCAGGTCTGATCTTGTTTGGGTCTGGTGCTGTTTCTTAACCAACGAAATGGCATGTCAGATTTCAGGAGGGAGAACGTTGGGAATGACATATCCATCCTGTGGAATTTGGTATGTGGGTAGGTAGATCTGGCTATCAAAGAGATCTGAGTAGATATGCCAAATACCAGTAACAATTATAGTCCTTATTCCCATGACCCTATGGAATGGTTTGAGGCTCTTCATGTTCCTGGAGCGAGCAGATGTCCTTGGGCTACACTCGCATATGACAGGACATATCGAGATATTACTGGTGCATTAATAACTGGAGATATTACTCAAGCAAATTGATGATCAACAGGAAGACAGACAAGAGATACAAGTGATACAAGTGAGATGACAAAGAATCCTCTTCAAGTTATTGAAGATAGAATGTCTCAAAAAGTCCAGTTTGCTCCTGTATGAAGAAAGCTGGAGAATGCAGATAGATCCCATATACTTGAGGACTAAAATGATAGTAGACTATCATTTTAAAACTGCTGATTTTTTACACAAGCTTGTTTAGAGGGGTAGGTATAACAATGTTGGAGACGTATGAGTCAATTCCAATAATACAGGACCTCTGGGATCAGGGCAGGGAAACCAAATATGAGTTCTATTAAGTCCATGGAAATGAGAGTAGTTTAAGTTATGGGAGAGCAAAACTCAGTTGAAGGCTATAAAGGAATAAATTTGAAATTCTGCTAGTTGCCGTTAATTTGTGGAAAAGATGAGGCCATTTCCACTTTCTAATTTTGTTATTAAGTAACTATTCTGATCTCATAATAATGGTAAATGACTAGATGGAGAGAGTATATAATTACTACATAATTTGTCATCATACATGACAAAGTTTGAGCTTAAGTATTTACCATAAAAGTCACTATCCATAGGAAGTCCTTTTGCCCCCCCATCCACCTGAACAAAATAGTAAGTAGTTTGCAAAAAGTAATTACAAAGATTTCCCTTACTTTCAATTAGCAAAGTGACCAAATATTTATCAGTTATTTACCATGTTCAAATGAACTGGATGTTCTTTGTATTGTGGGGAAAAAAAATTAAAGACACAAATCATACTCTGTGGAACTTTTCTTCTTTTATAGGTTAAACAGATCAAGCGCTTAATTTCACATGTAAACATTTCCTAATCTAATAATTGTTATGACAGTTAATCTGATATTATCAATGAATAACATACCTATGTAAACATGAATCAGATCAAAAGTGAACTTAAGACCAAATTTAGGACAATAGGGCAAAATGAAGTATTTTAGATTGTCTGGAAAATTTGATTTCATCTTATTTCAGCCACATACAGAGTATCTTTTCTTGCTGGAAATTTTCACAGTGAAATGTAATACCAAAGTTCCTGCTCTCTTATTTCCAGCATAAGGATGACACAATCAGATTGGTGGAAGGGCAAACATCCAGGCACTTTTTCCAGTACTGAAGCCATTGAGTTGAAGTTGGCCCTGAGGGTTGATCTTCGTTCTCACATAAACTGATGCATTTTATTTATTTCTGTGACTTTGAGTTGTGCTTTTGCCATTTTCAGATAAAGGGATAAAAGTTTCTGAAATAATACCACCCTTACTGAGACAATAAACTTCACAATTCCCTCCTATTTATATATGAGCCTCTCTCTCTCTCTCTCTCTCTCTCCTCTCAGACATGGGGGCAAAGCTGCTCTCAGACATGGGGGCAGAGCTGCTACTTGCTCTCCCTGTGCCCAGCCGCTCATGAGGTGCCCAGGAGGCATGGCGGGTTCTAGCCCTGGTCTGCCACGACAGCAGAGCCTCACAACAAGCCAGGACGACCCCCTGACTCCATGGGGGCCGCCATCTTCCACATCTGGACTTCCCTCTCGTCACAACTCCACCCAGCAGACCAGACTATCACAGCCCGGATCATTCACACCCACCCTGCCACAGTTTTCTTTCAATCCGGCCCAGGTATGCTGAGCCAGAGACTCTCAGACATGGGGCAGAGCTATTACTTGCTCTCTCTCTGTGCCTATCCGCTCATGAGGCTCATGGGAGGCATGGCGGGTTCTAGCCCTGGCCTGCCACCCCACCAGAGCCTCACAACAAGCCAGACAACCCCCTGACTCCATGGGGGCCGCCATCTTCCACATCCGGACTTCCCTCTCGTCACAACTCCACTCAGCAGACCAGACTATCACAGCCCGGGTCGTCGCGGCCGCTAGAGGCCACGCGGTTCATCAATAAATGCTTTATTCAGAGGTGACTACAAGAGTATGCCACCCGCATGGCAAGCCTGGCAAGCTGCTCGTATTGTATTTGATATGCCAAATGCCAGTAACATTTATATTAGGGCATTCCCATGACCTAATATAATGGTTTTGAGGCTCTTTATTTTCCTGGAGCATGTGGATGACTTTGGTTTCTACTAACATGAGATAGGACATATGGAGATATTACTGGTGCCCACTCTAGCAAATAGATGATGAACGGGAAGATAGTGATATATTTTGAGCACAGTTTATTAAATATTTTTATGAGTATCAAATGAAATGTTATCCATTATGCACTGTCATCTTTTTAAAGCCATCATTTTGACATAAGAGCAAGAAATGGTAATCAGGAGGCCAAAGCCATAGCACAGAGGGTAGGGAATTTGCTTTGCACACAGCTGACTCGGGTTTAATCCCCAGCATCCCATATGGTTCCCGAGCACCACCAGGAATAATTCCTGAGTGCAGAATAGTACTAACCCCTGAGCATTGCCAGGTGTGACCCAAAGAGAAAAAAAAATAGTAATCTGATTTGTTTATTCTCCCCAAAAACGATGTTCATGAAAATTTAATAGTAAAACACTATGCCTGAATAATGTTTTCCATATGCAAGTATTGAAAAGATAAACAATTTGTTTTATGACAACCACCAATAATATAACTTGACAGCATGTGAAAATTTACGTCTTATTAACATTTCACATTTACATTTCAAGTGGAAAGCACTTTATGATAGAACTTGAGAAAGACTAATAAAAGTTTATGCAAATAAATAAAAGGTAAATATTTTCTGATTAAATATATAAGCTGTTTGGCATATGTTAATGTTTACAACCATCACCAATCTCATTGAATGTGTTAACCTCAGAATATATTAATATAGTATTTGTTGAACCAGAGAAATGGTGTATCAGCTTGCTTTGCATCCAGTCAACCCTGGAGTGATTGTAGCCATTATATATGGACACTGAGCACAGCTGGGAGTGACCATTGAGCGCTGAGTTAGGAGTAGGCCCTGATTGTTGCTGGGTCTGGCCCCACCCACACCCCCAAAATAGATAAGTTCTGACATTGAGATTATAAAGCTTAACACACTAAATGAGTACAAAAGTATATGCATTATGAAAATAAAAAGTAAAAACATAGAACAACTTGGTAGCAGATAAAAGAGGCAGTTAAGTACTCATTTAGTGACATTTGAGAAGACCTTCAGAGTGTTTCCTTTGAATATATACTTAATGTCAAGTGGAATCTTTCATTTTGTAACTTTGAAAACGCATTCTATTATATTGATTTTTCAGTTACAATGTTTGATCAAAGCAAAGATTATAATTATGTTTGAAAAAGCACACTAGCTAATTATTTTGATTTGAAGTTTAAAATTCTCAGCAAATAAAGGTACTTGTCTTGCATGCGACTCATATATGGGCTTCTGGGCACTACTAGGTGTGTCCCCAAACCCATAGAAACACACACAAATATCTCAATATCTATTTCCTAGTAATTATATTTCATCTTTTGCTTATTTATACTTGATAATGCCCAATACCCTTTGACCAAACTGTTAGGAAACACAGGTTTTAAAATACCATGTTTGATATTTGCCAAATATTTTGTATTAGTATACAACAGTTTTAAAGGATAGGCAGAAAGGGAAGATGTTTCAAAGCAATCAAAATACTAGTAAGTGCTCCTGAAATAGATACTGACCCCAGCAGGGTGGGAAAAAGAAAATTTATTAATGGGCCACAACCAAAGGACTGAGTGAATTATTGTTCAACAGTGTGAACCATGACAAGAAAATTGATCCTAGAGTAAAAAGGCAATCGGCATTTTAGTTGGCATTTCAGCTGCTATACACATTCTTTGTAAATCTGTCACTATTCAGACTAATGAGGAGGTTTGTAGAGATCTGAAATACAAGAGTTTTGAAAATCGCGCGATTATCCTAAGGCATATAAACAAACATTTTGACTTTTTACTGGAGATATATTCTATGAACTTTTTTTGATTGCTTTTTTGGGGTCACACCCAGCGATGTTCAGGGGTTATTCCTGGTTCTACACTCAGGAACTACTTCTGGCGGCATTCATATGGGATGCCAAGGATTGAACTCTGGCCGCACGCTAATGTTGTACTATTACCCCAGCCCCTCTAAATATATTAAAGGAAAACTTGCCAAAAAACATACTCATACTAGTTGGGTATTTTAAAAAAAAATATTGACTTCTGAACTTAGTTCTGACTTGCTAATACAATTTATATCAACCTGCTTTCATTTTAACACAAAGAAATATATATTATCAAGCAAAATTTTACACTTATCTTTTTATTCAAATTACTGTGTTATTACTGAGTTATTACATCACCAGAATACAAAAGATTTAGAACTCGAAGTTAGAGGGTTAACAGTAAAATATTTGCATATTTTCATCATATGCAAAATACAAATAAAATCATGCATTAAATACAAATATTCCTGGGGGCAGTGCACAGTGCAGTGGAGAGGGTAAACACCTTGCACACGGCTGACCTGGTTCTTTCCCTGGCATCCCAATTGTTCTCCAAGCACCACCAGGAGTAATCCCTGAGGTTCACTGTG